>PUHP01000331.1:0-12492 GCA_006783085.1 Colletotrichum shisoi
AATATTTTACTTTTTAAGCTATTTTATAGAAAATTAAAATACTAAATATATAATACTACTATTTATACTTATATTATATATAATAGTATAGTAATACTAGCTTAATTTAAGTTAATATATTTCTAATTAATTAATTAAATTTATTCAGATTTATTTTTCATTTTTACTTATTTTTACTTATTTTTATTTATTTTTATTTAGTTTTATTTATTTTAATTCATTTTTATTCATTTAGGTTAATTTTTATTTATTTTTATTTATTCTTATTTATTTTTATTTATTTTTATTTACTAATTAGTATACTAGTACTTACTTAAGTACTAACAGTAAATACTAGTACTAAACTAGCCTAGTATTAGTATTAGGCAATACTAGACTAACAAGTATTAGTATTACCTAATACTTACTTAAGTATACTTATTTACAACCCTGGGTACACCACATCGCCTCCCTATCCCATCAGTCGCGGCAAGGCTGCAGATCCACACAGTGTGCGGAGAAGTAACTAATAAGGGCCTAGCATAGCGTCTCAGATGTATAGTACTTCTTCTTGCAGCTATGTTTGGTAGGCTTGAAAGGTAACTGATAATGTAGCCTTTGATAGCTTTAGTAGTAATGCTTTGTAAAAAACAGAGGGGGAAATGCTGCTGCGCTGAAATTTGTACTGTGGGGTAAAAAGTGGACCCGCAGCCTTGCCGCGACTGATGGGATAAACTGAGGTACTCGGAGCAGCGGGCCACTTCCGGCTGCTACACTGGAACCCGTTGGTGCACCAACGAATCAAAGATGAGGTAAATTGAATACAGCGCAACGACACCAAGAACACCAAAGTTCGTTTATTTAGTATTCATGTCCGAACGGGACCGTACCATTCTGAGGGAGCGACGGATTGGCTGCTTATACCTTGAAACCTCTAGGCATCCAAGCCCTTTGTCTCGCCCAAGGTTTCGAAGTTCTCTGCCTAGAAGCCCCTGTGGAATCTGCCTTTACCTGCCTTCGCTATCATTTTCACCTCGTCTTCAGTGAGACTGAAAGCCGGGAGATTGCACAGAATGTGTTTCATGCGCTGCGGCTTGGCCGTTGTCGTAATCGCTACAAGTCCTTGGTTGATGACCCATCGAAGCCCGATTTCGGACACTGCCACCCCGTGTTTCTGAGCCATTTTTTGCCAAACGCCGACCACAAGGCCATCCAGATTCCGAGTCATGGGAACCAAGGAGCCATAAGCGGCCACGGTAATGTTGTGTCGTTTATGAAACTGAAGAAAGTTGTCTCACTGGAGATAAGGGTGGTAACTCAACCTGATTGACCGCGGGAGGAATCGTTGCCGTGGCCAAGATAGCCTCTAGGTTGCGTAAAGTTAGAAACGCCGATCGACTTCACGCGGCCTGATAATTTCAGTTCTTCCAAGTGAGCCCAGGTGTACTGAAGCTCAGCGATTGAATGCGCTCTGAACGGAGCGTGGATCAGGTATAAGTCCACGTAGTCGAGATCAAGCTTTCGGAGGGAGGCCTCAAAAGCCGCCTTTGGACTACTCAGGTCCCACAGCTTAGTAGCGATGTAGAGCTTGTCTCTCTGGACACCAGCGGCTCTAATGGCAAGTCCCAGCTCGACCTCGTTCCCGTAGACTTGCTAAGTATTAGCTCGTGGCATAATAGACATTGAGGATGAACGGACCTTCAGCTCCATCAAAGTGTCTGAACCCTGACTCGATGGCGGCTCTCGTCACCGAGACGATGCTTTGGTCGATCGTCTGGCCACTAGCCTTGAAATTGGCCGTTCCCAGTCCATAAGCAAGCTAGGAGTCATTCGATCAGTGATCCGTACACAAAGGGACTTAGTCAAGATATACCATAGGGATCTCGTTCCCATCGTTCAACGTGAGCGAAGGAATGCAGAGCGCTTGATTCGGAGCGTCAGATTCTTGCCGAACTTCCCCGAGGAAAGCCATGTTTTCTTCAGTGATTGAAACAAATTAAATTTGTAGATGAACCAAGGTTATTGAAAGGCCGAGCATCCGGATTCAAGGATGCTAAGAACTTATCATTTATACCCAAAATATAAGCATAGACAGGTATGGATGCTCGGGATAAACGGGGCTCTAAATTTAGAGCTAAGTAGCTCCCTGAGTCTTCGAGTCAGTTCTCCCCAAAGCATAGACTCGTCATAGATCCAATAAACAACCCATATTCTGAAAATAGCGAATTCTTGACGGGACAAGCAGCTAAGGACGCAAATCTTGTTCTCGGAACTTTGGAGTCTGTTTTCATGTGAGTCACTGACATTCTGGCTGTGGATTACCACACCCTTAGAGCCTAACATGGCTTCCTCTTTGGGGACATATTTCCAGAAATAAAGTGGCTGAGAACTAACAAGAAGACTAATTAAGAAAAGCAATTTTGAGCCAGTAGAAGTTGCCTATCTAGTGCGTCGTATCATTCGTTCTGAAGCACGAACCGAAATCGAGCCTTTCCAGCTTCCATATCAACCAATGCCTGGTTTGCATCCTCCATGCTTCGCGTCTCGACCCAAGGGCGGATTCGCATATCGGATGCGAATTGAAGCATAGATGCTATCTCAGAAGGGCTCCCAATGAGCGATCCTGTTATGATTACCTGCTTGAGAGCTAGAATTCCCGAATCGACCTGAAGCGCATCATCCGAGAAACCGAGCGAAACATACCGACCTCCGCGCTTGAGTAAACGGAGATGATCAGTTATCCCGAGGTTACCACCAGCTGTACTGAGGATCAATTCAAGCTCAGTTGGTGCCTTTTCCCACCACTTCGTCTGCTCGGTGGCGATGAACTCGTTTGCGCCAAGTAGCCTCGCTTCTTCCAACTTTCCCCGGCTTCGAGAGATACCGACAACGCAATCAGCCCCCATGGCCTTTGCAAACTGAATGGCCAAGTGGCCGAGCCCCCCAATCCCAACCACACCAACCCTCATTCCTGCCAGACAGCTGTCGAGCTGCATAGGAATGTTTTGATATCGCCTTGTCTGACCAGAAAGTTGTGTATCTAAGTCACACTTTCTCGCCAAGTACGTTTGTAGAAATAGATGAAGTGTTATGAGATTCATGATGAATACTGAATGCCGTGCCCATTGTAGATCAACTGTTTTGTGCTTGCGTTGTAGAGCTATTAAGTAAGTGTCGTAGTCAAAAGTGGATCCACTTTTGACTACGACAGTTATGAGCCCAGCTCGTGCTGCCCCCTGTGTCATAGTCCCAGAATGGCCTAAGTTCGCAGCCTGACCCCTGCGGGTTCGAATCCCGCACCAAACCATGGACGATTCCTTTAGCCCAACCTGGATAAGCCGGACGGCAACCACCTAGACTTTGGCGAGATGTACCCAATTAGAAGGTTTCAAGAGTTGTGGCAGCTCCGCACCTATTGGCGCGAATCTGGAGGGGTATGTCGCAGGGCGCATATAAGCCACAATTGCAGCTTAGCAATTGTGGATCCACTTTTGACTACGACAGAGTGAAAAAGGTGACATACGTCGCGGGGAGAAAAATGAGCGAACGACGTGCTAGCTTTATTTGCATAGTAGTATGCAACATGAACAAAGTCCACTAGTGAGATAATATTGCTTAATCGGGGGAAGCAGTAATTATGCAGTTCTCTTATGTTTTCTGCATAAATATGTTTTGCGTCTGAATAACCATTACATGAACCCTTATGTGTACACAGCCTTGTCATTATTGTACATGCGGGTCCTGCTCAGGTACTAGAGGTGATGACTTCGGTGGTGATTGTCATGCTCATGCTCGCCTCAGTCTTAGAGCAGCGACTACTCAGGATAGAAGCCGAAAAAAGTGGCAGGAATCAGTGAGACAAATGTGCTTGTCGGCTGTGTGGGGTGGCTCCCGTTCGACCGGTAACGTGTCAGGAATCACATAATTGTTGATGTGTGGCGGCGTGGAATATGTCGCTTGATAGAAGTATGATCAGAGTCTGAGCTGGCTCCAATTTAAATTTAAGTCCTGGGCCACATGAGCAGCGGGAGCATGGCTGAAGACTGCTCTACGCCAGGGTTAGCCTTCTCAACTAGAATCTAGTCTTCAGTATGACAAGATTATAGCAATGGGTGTTACAAGCACCTCAGTCTTATCACCAGATCCTGCCCAGAGTCCTGCTCTTCCTTGGACATGAAGACATCCGGCAGCCGTTGGTACTCCAGATGGCCAATGAACGCGGCTCCCGAACATCGTGTCGGCTCGCGATGCAGTCCATCACTAGCGCGTCCTGGTGGGTGGCAGCTTGCCAGGGTCTTTGCATGATCTACAGTTATTGTCAGCTGCACACCTCCCAATGAAGTCGAAAAAGCCACCGGTGCTCTCACACACTTCGGACAAGTTCCGAAAGGTGACGAGAGCATAAGAGTAGCTAGCGGTAACTTTTTCGACGTCCTCCTGCTGTCCGCTATGTTGACCTTCCGCACCCACGCCCTCTTGCGTATTTTGGCTAATGCGTGACTCGGGCGTTTTGCTCTCGCTTGCATTAGTCGACTGCTGCGCCTCGATGTGCCTCATTTGACGACAACGAGATCTTTCAAGGTGATGTCGTCAACTGTCGGATCGGCGACGAGACCAAGATGCACCGCCTGGTTTGGTTCCAGGGAGAGGCATGAACCTATGTTGACTCGCAACATTTGAACCTCAACTCGGTTCTTCGGGGGTAGCAGCTTGGGGGCTTAGCTAGAGAGTGATCCGTGAGCTACCAGTTAGCCATGGATTACAGTCTAGAGCTGCGTGATGCTCAGACGTGTGGGCAATATTGTTCAGACCCGATGGCGGGCATTCGAAGTCCGAAGTGGCATAGACATGGGCTCTGCAGCCTCTCCTAGAGAACCAGCAGATCAACCAGACTTCGAGGATATCTCCTCGGATCGGTGATAGAACTTGGTCCGGGACCGTATGCCTTGTGGTGCTATCATGACGACGAACGAGTCCTAGTTACCTGTGACTTCTTCGACTGTGACAGTGTGGAAAAATGTCGTTGAGATGCTTAGTTGCATCCGCCAAGTCTCCTCGATTTCCCCCATTGTCTTGAATCGATGTTGATGTCGAAGTCGAACCCAAGAGGCGATGTCCAGTTCGAGTTAATCCGGACTCAAGCCTACAGAATGTGGCTCGTGGCGGTGGAATCCGCTGCCAAGCTCGTCGTCGTTCCCCAGAACTACTCCCGACATCCACATCCTATGCAGTTGATTCTCCACATCCGCGCGGGTTGGCATTACTAACCTGCGGCCGGGAACTGGCTCCTTGAAGAGAGTCCACAAGTCGGCATGAGTCAGTGTGGCACAGCGCAGAAAATTTCATGGGGAGAGATTCTCGCCCCTCCCCTCAGACTCCCCCACATCGTGGAGTCGAAAAGGGAGGGGGTCGTTGTTGAACCCGCCATTCTTCCCACCCCCGCGTGCGCGGCTTTCCCCAGCTTTGGCCATCGCATACTATGCTCTGGACCGGCAAAGCAGCGGCCCTCCAACGTATTACAAGCAACCCGGAAGAAAATAGGAGGTCTCTCATTCTCATAGGGGACGGAGAGAGAGAGAGAGGATGTCACCCACTGCCAACGAGCCCGCACGCGACTGTTACCGCAAGCATGCAGGAGATTAGTGGGACGTCGGCTTTGCCAAGTTACTCCCGACCACCGAGGCGATCGGTGAGGTCCAGGGAAGGATGTCTGACCTGCAAGTAAGTTCCCACGAGATACACGTACCCGTACCCGTACCGGCCCCCAGGCCGTCTGTCGCCGCCGACGAAATGTCGTCGGGCAATCTCCCGACTCCCGAGGACGAGGTTGCTGCCCTCCCCCCTCCCCGCAGACCGAGAGGCCTGCGTCCATCTGAGCAAGGAAACGGACGATCGTGTCGCTGACCTTTGACCCCACAGACGCCGCAAGGTCAAATGCGACGAGTCCAGGCCCCGATGCAGTCATTGCGAGCGTCTAAACCTGGAATGCAAGTGGCGGTCGCAGAGCAGTATCACCGCCGCTCACTCGATGCTGGCAGCCGCAGGCCCTTCCGGGCCCGGCCGCAGTCCGGCCGTGCCGTCCCATGCTACCGACGCCTCCGTGTCGCCGGCAGCGTCCGTCTTCCAGCCCATGCAGGCCGTCGATGAGATATTCGACTATGCCAGCTTCATGTGGGACGCTGGCGATGCCTGGCAGCAGGTCAACCCGGAACCAGGCCCGCAGATGAGCCTTGATGGACAGGTTTTGGTATGCTGTACCGGTCAGCTGTGTATCAGTGGGAGCTAACACTGCACAGCGAACTCACTATGGGGGTCAGCATCTAGGAGGTCGACAAGCACCACTCATGAGCAGTCCGCCGAACCTCAGCTTCCCTAATCGCACTGCCATGGACGACCTGCCTGACCCATCACCGATTACCGATGCCGGCAGTCAGTCAGGGCAGGTCATGGCTCTGAATGTACCGACAGAAGACGACCGACTGATGGACTACTTCAGCCGTGTGGTTGTACCACCTATACTCGCCGAGGTCGAGACACAGAAGAGGTGGCTAGCGATCCGCCAGGTCGTCGTGGAGATGGCCGGCGCGTGTCAGATGGTCAAGTGGGCAGTCCTCGCCTTTTCAAACCTCATGCTGTCTCGCCACGAGAGCACCTGGCTTTCCAGCCCCGAGGATCATTACCAGAAGGCCGCGTCGGAGGTGGCAGCTTGCGGCGGCGAATCATCACCCGCGACCGAAGGCAACGGCTCCCGCCGAGAACACCTGCTGGCGACCCTCTTCTTTCTGAGCTACGTCGATATCCTGAGAGGCCAGATCAAGGCGGCGGACTCTTTTCTGAAACGGGCTTATGGGCTGTTCCAGCAAGGAGAGAAGAGCAGTTTCGCCGCCATCGAGAAGCAGTTTCTGCAGTGGATGCGTCTCCTCGACGCTCGCGCCGTCTCCGCCGGCGGGCAAGGGCTGCTCCTGTCCAAGGATGACGAGCTGCTCCTGGTCGAAGCGTCTCCGGCGAGCTTCGACGGAGGCGTCGCCGACTCGGCGAGGGAGGACCTCGCCGACGGCGACATCGAGGACGTCTTGTTCCAGGTTCTGTATCAACCCGGAATCGTCTTCTTCCAAAAGGTGCAGAGCTTCATGGGACGGATATCCAAGATCGACCCATGGCACCGGTCCCGCGGCACGGTCGAGGACGAAACGGAGGTCATGAACATCGGGGCCGCCATCGCCGCCGATCTACGGACCCTCTACGAACAGCGGCCGCCGCTGATGGACTACGCCGTGGCCGGGAAGCTGACGGAGCCTCACGTGTCCCCCCATCTCGCCTTTGTCATAACCCGCGCTTTCCGCACCTACCTCGCCAACTACCACGCGAGCAAAGTCCACCTACACAGGGTGGCGTACAAGTCGTTCCCGCTGACGAAGGAGGCGGACGACGCCCTGGGTCAGATCCGACGTCTGGCCAGGCTGCTCGTCGACTCTCTGGACGCGGACAACTCGCTGCCGGTCAACATGCTTTGGCCTCTTCTGATGCTGGGCTCCGAGGGGCAGGACCCCCAGGAGAGGATCTGGATCAAGACGCAGATCCTGCGGATGGAACGGGTCGCCGGCAACGCCAAGATCACGGCCCAGGTGCTGGAGGAGGTTCAGGCTAGGCAGGATGCCGAGAAGGTCCGGGTTGACATTCGATCGGTCATGCATGCCATCTTCAACTCGTGCTTCGCAATAGTCTGATGCCGACGCGGCGCGAAACATTCACGCGGCACGCCGGTCACGCCAGCTTGCCCAAGCCGCTCGTAGTCATCTTGGACGATAGCCCATGAAGATTTCTCATAAAGTTCTTCCAAATTCACACATGAATGGAAGACAACCAGTTAGCAGCTGGATGCCATATTTAGGTGTCACTGCTGGACGTTGATAAAATTTACAAGACCACCAATCTCGCAACACTCAGCACCAAACAAGCAAGCCTCAGCACAGCTATTGAGATGTCCAATTTAATTCAATGTGCATATCACGATTTATCTTTTGCACCGATTAACCTCACCACATATCCGAATCAACTGTTAACGCACTTGCACAACCGCACCATCGGCTAGAGCCGATGGGGCCGACACTAGCGCAGCCGACACGGGTGGATCCCGATCGGAAGACCCCGCTTTCGGCCGTGAGACCGACCCACCCCGATCGGGAAACGCGTGCCTCTGGGCCGCATCAGACTCCTTTCACTGGAGCACGACAAACGGATGACCACGAAAACGATGGAATTGCGGGATGCGGGATGCCGAGAGTGCACCACACAATTCGTTTGACCCTGTTCGCATCCGGAGACACCCCACAAGATGAGCGACTCATCGCATGGGCGGATTCACACCCGGGGAGAGGGTCGGCTTGTCGGGAACATGCCACCCTGAGGAGCCCCGCGGCTCGACATCCAGCGCGGGGTCAAAGACTCCGAGGCGCGGAGCTCTGCAGATACTTGTATTGTCCAGTTCCGTCACTCCTCACTCCTGCTCGTCTGCTCTCTAACCCGACTGCTTGATACCCCCAATTTCTGTTTGCTTTCCTCCCACATTTCCCAGAACCTCGTATCCATCTTCCATCACTCCCAGTTCAAGCTTGTCACACAATGGCTCCCACCAAGTCCTTCCCCGCCGGCATCCACGTCCCCAGTCTGACCTGGTTCGGCGACGATGCCAGCCAGGAGATCGACTGGGACGTCCAGACCAAGCACATTGAGTTCCTCGTCGACTTAGGTCTCCACGGCGGTAGGTCACCATCTTAGTTCCCGACATCCTCAGAAACTCTCATTCTAACGCACTTGACCCCAGTGGTGTTGGCCGGAACCATCGGCGAGGCCGTCACTCTGACCAACGACGAGAAGACGAAGCTCGTCAAGGCCACGAGGGAGATCGCCGTCAAGGCTGGGCGCCCCGACCTGGCCATCACCGTGGGCTGCGGCGGCCAGTCGACCCGCGCCGTCGTCGAGGAAACCAGGCTCGCCAAGGACGCCGGCGCCGACTACGCCCTCGTCCTCGTCCCCAGCTACTTCCACTTCGCCATGAACGAGGACGCCATCGTCGGCTTCTTCGAGGAGCTCGCCGACGCCAGCCCCGTCCCCGTCATCATCTACAACTTCCCCGGCGTCGCCGCCGGCCTCGACGTCAACTCGGACATGCTCTCCCGCCTCGGCCGGCACCCCAACATCGTCGGCGTCAAGCTGACCTGCGGCGGCATCGCCAAGGTCGCCCGCGTCCGCGCCGAGTTCGACCCGTCCGAGTTCTTCGCCCTCGCCGGCCAGAGCGACTGGCTCGTGCCCGCCCTGTCCGTCGGCAGCAACGGCACCATCACGGGCGTCGCCAACCTGTACCCCCGCTACTGCGTCGAGATCTTCGACCTGTACAACGCCGGCAGGCTGCAGGAGGCCTCGGCCGCCCAGTTCAAGCTGGCGCAGATGGAGTGGGCGTTCGGCAAGGGGGGCATCAACGGCACCAAGTGGGTTGTCGCCAAGTCGCACGGCTACCCCCTCGCCAGCTGCCACTGCAGGCGTCCCTACCCCCAGTACACCGACGAGAAGAAGCAGGCTTGGATCTCGGATCTGGTGGCGCCTTTGGCCGAGGAAGAGGCTGAGCTGAGCCAACGTGCTTAGGTGTAGGGACGAGGGGCGTACGTCTTGGAATGAAGGGTTGGAAGCATCTGATGGCATGTAACGGCGATATTGGATATTAAAACAATCTGCAGTAGCTAGAAAATGGCAGATTGATTAGAAGCTAGAATGACTGTACCCAGTCGCTTCGGTAAAGTGAAAGCCGTAAGCGGTGGATGCTTCTCTGGTCTCAACTTTCGCTTCTTGTTCAAGTAGAAAGGGCTTATGAAGCATCCTAGCCATGTCGATCGACTATTTTGGCTTCTGAATGAACATTAGTAACAGCCAGAGTTATCTAAACTTCTCCCTGAACCGAGTTCCCAGTTTTTCATTAGAGACAGGAATCAAGAGTCCCTGAGTTCATCATCATCAATCACCACCTTCGATGGTCGTCCATGATATATATATGACCTGTAGGGAGTAAAACGCCACAGTTTCTTCCTTAAACCTTTGTGCCATTATTCACGTAGACTTAATCCAGCTGGCACTCAGTTTTGAAATTGGTTTGATTGTGGATGGCATAATGCCCCTGGTCTAAACTATTCTGAGCACTGCCAAGTCTTTGACGGCCGGGGATACAGCACAATTGTTACCCCCAAGCGACCGAACTCCTGTTCATAAACTCTCCCAAATGTCTAATTCGACATGGTTGCCTTAGACAGTTTCTGTATGCTCGCTTGACTTGGCCTTGGTATCATCGAACGCCGTCTCGACAAACTTGGTAGAGGGCTCCGGGCGCGCATCTTGAGCGTAGCCACTGGAAAGGGAAAAAAAGAAGAAAAGTTAGTGTTCCATAACACGAAAAGAATGGAGGAATTAGGGGCAAAACCACGTACAAAATGACATCCATCTGGTCCATGGTGAGACCCTTGGTCTCGGGCAAGAAGAAGAAGGCCCAGAGGGTCGCGATGATCATCCAGGCGGCGAAGAAGAACCAGGTCCCGTAGCCGAAGGAGCTGAAGATACACGGCATAGCCTTGGTGATGGCGAACTGGGTGGCCCTGAAACGTTTGTCAGTTTGTATGAGCTTGTGGAAACGGGCATAACAAGGCTCGACTAACCAGACGACGAGAGCCGCATAGGTCCCGGTGAAGTTACGGAGCGCACCGGGGAATATCTCGGCACTGACGATCCACGGGATACCGTTCAAGCCGAAAGACCAACTAGGGGGTGGGTGGTTAGAAACTCCAAAACAACCTAGACAGAAACCCGATCGCAGAACATACCAGATGGAGTAGATCATGATCATGCCTGTGGCCGCTCTGCCGCCAGCTGCAGTCGAGGCAGACAGTTCTTTGCCAGCGGCGATGATGTCGGCGGGGTGCCCGATCTGCAGACAAAGTTAGTACTCGCATTCATCGCTTTTACACGGAGTGGTAGCTTCTTCTTTACCTTTACGTACGCACCCACTACGAAGAGGCACAGCGAGCAGATGAAAGAGGACAGGATGGCGGGCCAGCGTCGTCCAAGAAGGTCGATCAGGAAGATGAAGTATATGATGGACGCAATGGCTGAAGTCCCAGTCAGTACGACGAACCTCTCACACTCCCACACACGTCATGTCACTCACCTTTGATCAAGCCGTAGATTCCGGTGTAGAGGGAGACATCCGTGATGCCGATCGACTTGAAGAGGGTCGGCGAGTAGTAGTTGATGGCTACGGAGGCATGTTAGTGCACCGAGACATCTCTATGCGGGACAGGGTTCGGGGCGACGTACCAGCAGCGCCGGAGAGGTTGTTGAGGGCAAAGGCGCAGAAGACGAGGACCAGGCGGTTCCACATGCCCTTGCGGCACAGCATGTTGGCGACGCCGCGCAGGTACGCCCACTGCCCGTCTCCGTACTGCGCGGAGACGGCCCGCTCCTCGTCGATCTTCTTCTGGAACATGTCGAGCTCCTCTTGCATGTCTAGCCATCTTTTGGTCAGGATCCGCTGCAAAAGCCACACGGTTGCGGGACGGGAGAGAAGGAGAGGGAGCAAAAGAGAAAAACAACAGGACTCACATTTGTGGTCGGTGGGCAGGCCCCGGAGACCTTCGAGGACCTTATGCGCCCTCTCGGTCTTGTTCTTGCGCAGCAGCCACAAGGGGCTCTCGTGGATGAAGAAGCAGCCGGCGAAGAGGATGCCGGCGGGCGCGAGCTGGAAGGCCATCGGTATCCGCCAGCTGACGGGCAGGTTCGGGTCGATGGTCTGGGTGATGCCGTAGTTGATCCAGAAGCCGATGACGGAGCCGACCTGGTAGGCGACCTCGAAGAGGCCGGTCAGGATGCCGCGGATTGAGGGTATGGAGAGCTCGCCGATGTATGAGGGGACCGTGGCCGTGATGCCGCCGCATCCGACTCCGGTAAGGGCGCGTCCGGCATCTTGCGTGTCACTGGTTAGTCATGACGGTCTCTGGCCTCGCAGACTTCTTGAACAAAAGGGGTGCTTGCTGACTTACAGATGAAGGAGAGTTGATCCGTAGCGACAGTCATCAGGATGGCCCCGACGAGGAAGATGACAACGTTGGCCTGCAGGGTCCATTTCCTGCCCAGGCGTTCGGTGACTGGTGCGCAGTCAGTGTTTCTGTTCCCCCGGCCCAGTGTCGACGAGTCCGTACTGAAGAAGCAAAGCGCCGCGCCGCCCAGGGCGCCCGCCTGGAAGGCCGACGTGATGTTGCTCGAGATGTTGTTCGAGTTCTCGGCGTTGATGCCAAAGTCCCTCTTGAAGCTGTTGCGGGCGATGGTCGTCCCGATGAACGCCGAGTCGTATCCGAAGCTGCCAACAAACAAAACAGAAACACGAGTCAACAATTTGCCGCGACTTTCGGTTGTCGTCTCATTTCAAAAATCCAAAAAAAAAAAGGGTGGGGGGGATGGGACGTGGACATGGAC
>PUHP01000331.1:14623-24976 GCA_006783085.1 Colletotrichum shisoi
CCCCCCCCCCCCCCCCCTCTTGGTTAGCTAAATACTTCTCAGACATGCAGGGCCACAGGCCATTGCTTACAGGTCCACGAGTTGTTCCAGGGCAGCCTGGCAAAGTCGATTCCCTGCTTCCTCATGGCGTTCTTGAGGCGGATGTGGTTGAACAGGATGGCGGACCACGACACCAGCACGCCGGCGGCGGTCAGGTCGACGAGCCACCAGAAGACGGTCAGCGCGCCGTTGGACAGGCTCATGAAGCTGAGGAGCATGAAGCAGGTGAAGAGCAGGACGCAGACGTAGGGGGTGCCCCAGGCGGTGGTGCGGAGGAAGATCTTGGGGGCCTGCCCCTTGAGGGCGAGGCCGAACAGCACACGGGTGCCGGCGAGCAGGCTCTGGTTGGAGGCGGACCAGGCCGAGGTGATGACGACGGCGTTGACGACGCTGGGGATGGCGGGGATGCCGGCGGCGGAGGCGGCGATGACGAAGGGGCTCTGGGCGGCGGTGCCGTAGGCGTCGTCGAGGCGCGGGTCGTTGCTGGCGACGAGCATGCCGACGACGAGGACGGCGAGCATGTAGAAGAGGACGATGCGGGCGAAGACGCGCTTGCAGGCGCGGGGGATGGCGCGGCGCGGGTTCTGGGTCTCGGCGGCGGCCATGGCGAGGGACTCGACGCCGGCGAAGGAGAAGACGGCGCTCGTCATGACGCCCCAGTAGCCGAGGAACTTGCCCCAGTCGCCGGTGGCGATGTGCTCGACAAAAGGGCCGGGGCTCTGCCAGTAGCGGAAGCCGATGCGCGGGGTGCCGGGGACGCCGCCGAGGTCGATGACGAGGCCGAGGATGATGAGGAAGACGACGAGCAGGATCTTGAGCAGGGCGAAGAAGAACTCGACCTCGCCGAAGACGCGGATGAAGGCGATGCCGACGACGAAGGTCAGGACGATGAAGACGACGATGAAGAGGGAGGGGTTCAGGTCGGTCCAGAACTCGAAGAGGACGCAGATGGC
Source organism: Colletotrichum shisoi (assembly GCA_006783085.1). Classification (NCBI taxonomy): domain Eukaryota; kingdom Fungi; phylum Ascomycota; class Sordariomycetes; order Glomerellales; family Glomerellaceae; genus Colletotrichum; species Colletotrichum shisoi. The sequence continues at coordinate 15,616 of PUHP01000331.1, forward strand.
GGTGATCTCGGAGGGGATGGAGAGGATGTTGCCGTAGACGAGGTTCCAGCCGATGGCGAAGCCCCAGGCCGGGTCGACGAGGAACTCGGCGTGGCGGACGAAGGAGCCGGTGACGGGCAGCAGGGCCGAGACCTCGCCGAGGGCGAACTGGACGGAGCAGACGATGAGGCCGACGGTGGCGTAGCCGAGCAGGGCGCCGAGGGGACCGCCGGTCTGGATGGCGCCGCCGAGGCCGAGGAAGAGGCCGGTGCCGATGGCGCCGGCGATACCCAGCATGGACAGGTGGCGCTGCTCGAGGCCGCGCTTCAGGTCGCGGTCCTCGGTGGTGGTGACGAAGTCGCCGTCATGGTCGTCGTGCGGCTCAAAGGGCCCGCGCCGGGACGACGAGGCGGCCTCGACGTCGTCCGGTGTGATCCATGCGTGGCGGGTGACATTGGTGATGCCGGGCGACTTGGCGCCGGGGAACGAGATGGCCTCGGTGCTCATGGGGGATTTTTTTTTGTTTTGTTTTTTTTGGTTCCCTGTTGGTCCGTCCCCCCCTGTTTGGTTTTCCCCCTCTTTACTCTGGACTCCTAAAGCCTTGACGAGCTGTCCGTCCGTCCGTCCGTCCCTTTTCGCTCTTCACCGAGGCTCTGTCCGGGCTCGCGGTGTGAGAGGTGAGAAGGGTGGGAGTGAGAAGGTGAGAGTGAGTTAGGGAGAGTGAGTAAGGGAGAGTGAGTAAGGGAGAGTGAGTGAGTGAGTGAGAGAGTGTGAGAGAGTGAGAGAGAGTGTGTGTGAGAGTGAGAGTGAGAGTGAGAGCGGGAACTGGACCCGCGATAAGATCCCGGACGGAACCGTGTTCAGTCGTGCGCGCGCCGCGGCGGGAGACAAATAATATTATGTAATAATCTGGCCGGTTTCGTGGATGGCTGATGGGACGTACACCCCGATGAAGGACAATTCACACCCGGAACCGGAGGACTGACTCTGACTCTGACTCTGACTTTGACTTTGGACCCTCTTTCAGCTCAACGACCGAATAACCGCGGTAGATAGATAGATACCTTTCTCTGCCACGTCAAATCCCGTTCACAAGAGCGACGACTACTCTGGCCCCGCGGGGGAGAAGCGGTCCGTACAGAGAATCGAGGGTTCGACAGCACGAGGGCGGTAAAGAGGATGAAGAAGAAGAAGAAGAAGAAGAGAGAGAGACGAAGGAAAATCCCGTCTTCGTCTTATCGTATCGCGAACTCCATCGGGAAAGGCGAGATTTCTCATTTGATGGTGCCATTACGCCAAGCGGGGTCCGGTCCACCTCACGACTGCGAGCGCGTCACTGTTGGTCTGAAGGGACCCTGCTGTCTGGGCCTCTGTAGCTCTCTGTAAATACAGGTAAGCAGGGGGACACTGTCAGCTTGTATGATGACTCTCCTCTGTATCCGTACTCTGTACCATTGCGGTGGTGGTGGTGCTGGATTGCATACAACAAACTACAAGGTTGCTGCTACGTCTGAAACCGAGGCTCTTGTGCCCGTTTCGTTTGGATGACTGACTCGCGCGCGACGGAGACTTGGGGGATTTCCACTTCTTCTTTTTTTGGTTTATTCCACTGTGCAGGTTTGATGCTGCTTTTCTCTATCTACAATTCACTCGGCTGGAATCTCTCGCCCGCGATCGAGGTTGAAGGGCAAATCTTGAAAGGCTAGGATGCTGTCTTACTTGCATGCCGTTTAGCCGGATAGAGAGAGAGAAAGAGAGGGAGAGGCTTCCCCTACCAACCCCTGTTTCGGTATGGCGTCTGTACTTTTTTTTTACTCAGCAGGCATCTTGTAGTGAGTGGTCAAGTTCACTAATTGGATGCTTTCATCAGTCGCAACTCGACAGCAATGCCCCAACTTATGGTTACGCCCGGCTCGTCGACAACGGGGCTCAAGAACATATTGCGAGGTCGCCATTGTCATTTTTACCATCTGGAATACCCCCCTTCCTTTCCAACCTCATGAATCCATTCCGGCTATTGCTCGTTTCAACGCTGACCATTGTCCGTCTTTGCTATCACCAGATTGCCATACACTTCGGTGGGGAACGTGGGAGTTGAGACTGACTAGACGTATCTCACTGCTCTCTCTCTTTCTCTCTCTCTCTCTTCCACCTCCTCAGCCCCGCCCCCGACGCGTATCAACACGCACGGCGCCGTAATGCTTCAGGAACCGGCCCCAGACGACCTCGCCCCGCTCCGCCTTGGCGATCGGCCACAGCACCCGGCCCGCGCCGTCCTCCCACCCGATCGGCCGCTCGCCGCCGCGCGAGGCCTCCATCTCGGGCGCCGCGCTCATGTACCCGGGGTCCACCGTGTTCATCGCCACCCGCCCCCGCCCCCGCCTCCATGCCCCCGCCGCCTCCGTCTCCGTGATCATGTTGAGCCCGGCCTTGGACATGTTGGTGTGCACGTGCTTCCCGTTCTTGGCCGCCCCGTCCCGCCGCCGCTCGAAGAGGCCCTCGCGCGACGACACGTTGACGATGTGCCCGCTGCAGCCCCTGCCGCCGCCGCCGCCGTGCCGCATCAGCGGCAGCAGCTCCCGCACGAGGATGAGCGGCACGAAGGTGTTGACGCTGTGGGCGGTGACGACGTCCTCGTAGGGGATGTCCGACAGCGACTGCACCCAGGACGAGGGCGACGGCGCCGGTGGCGAGGACACCTGCAAGTTGGACATCGGAGCATCCAGAGAAGGCGGTTCGTCATCGGCCGAGGAGTCTGCGGTGAGACATCCTGCGTCGCCGCCGTCCACTCCGCGAACAACGCCCGTCGCGCCCCCGCGGACCCGGGCCGCGTAGCCCTGCCGCACCACCACTCGCTCGCCGCCGGGACCTCCTCCGTCCGCCGGCGCCTCCAGCGGCGGCAGCAGCAGCAGCAGCATCTGCTCCCTCGCAATGGCCTCTTTCTCCCTCTCGACCGGGTCCGTCAGCGTCTGCGCCGCGTTGTTGATCAGGATATCCAGCGTCCGCCCTTCGCGCGCCAGGATCCCCCTCGTCGCCTCGACCAGCGCGAAGGCGTCCCGCGCCGTCCGGAAGTCCGCGCCGACGATCCTCAGCCGGTCCGACCACGCGTCGAAGCCGAACTCGGCCCGGTACCGCGACAGCGCGTCCTCCGGGTACCGCGACGACGCGACGACGAAGGCGCCGCAGCGCAGCAGCCGCAGCGCCGTGTGGAACCCCAGGTTCGTCCGCCCGCCCGTCACCAGCGCCGTCCTGCCGTGCAGCGACAGGTTCTCGGGAGGGAGAGCGCCCGCTCGGCGAGGTTGAAGTCCCCGCAGGCGCCGCACATGGACGGCAGCGTCTTGTGCGGCGTGTCGAGGACCATGTGGCAGATGTAGCACGTCCGCTTGCGGTCGGCGGCCGTTGTGTGCAGCGTCGGCATGTGCCGCTGGACCTCGTCTTGGCCGTCGTCGTGGGCATCCGTCCCGGGCACCTGGGCGAGTGTCGTCTTGATGGCCTTGATCATCTGGTCGTAGAGCAGCTCCTGAACCCCAAAGTGTCCTCTTACCCCAGGCCAGAGGTGGCGTGCGATCTTGCGGGCACGAGGCGACGAGAAGGGGGGCATGTAGAGCGCCACGAGGCTGGGCAGCTGCGGCGCTCCCTCCTGTTTCGAGACCTCGAGGTCGGCCCGGAGCTGCGTGGCCACGTCCTCCGCCCTCGCGTTGTGGATGAAGTCGTCAAAGTCGGCCGGCTCCAGTAGGACGCCCGCCCGGGGCGTCCCGGGGACAGTGGAGGCGGCTTTCAAGTCCGCGGCCAAGGCGGGGAACTCGGTCTCGATCCAGCGGATGGCGCACATGAATGACTCGAGCCAGCACAGCTCTTCAGCCGGGGTCGGCGCGATGTCGTCCTGCCTGCGAATCACCTGCCTCCTCGAGGACGTCAGCCGGTGCAGCGGCCTGTTCGCCTCGGGTGCGAAGAGTCCCCTCATGCCGTCAGTGGCCTTCTGCCAGTCCACGACGTGGTCGACGTCCTTGTGCTGCGCCTGGCCGGCCACGGCGTCGAAGAGCCGGAAGCACCAGTCGTACGGCACCAATATCGAGTGGGCGTAGCGGAAGGCGTACTTCAACCGGTCAGGCCGGCGAGCGTGGTATTTGAGTTGCTGCGGTATGTGTTGGAGGTCTTGTCTTGGGCTCTGCGGTGCTCCGGCCGTCTTCAGGTACGTAGGGTAACGCTCGTACATGTCGGCCAGGTATCTTAGCTCGGTCGCCTTTTCCTCGTCCAAGTGACGCTGGGCCTCGAGAAGATTGGGGAGGATGCCTATGCAATCATCCACCGTCCACTTGGCCGCCATGGAACGGACTGACACCGTCTTCGTGTGGGAGAAGCTGAAGCACGAGAGTTCTTTGGCCGTCGCTGTTAGGTACTTGGACAAGGCCGTCAGAGTAGTGCCTTTGCCCTTGAACCGCACCTGGATGACGACCCGGTCAAAGAAGGCCGTCTTCAGATCGTCCTCGAGGCTCTGCTGGAGCTCCTTTCCGGTCATGTTGAAGTTGGCGCACAGCCTGTCGATGTATGCCGGCTTGCAGACGCTCGACGCCAGGAACAGGCCCTCCGACAGCAGCGACAGCTGGTTGAACGCAGTCCACAGGGACCTGAGTCGAGAAAGATCAGCTTGGCGCAGCATCGGCCAGGCCACGCTGCCCCGGATCGCCGCGCCGAGCGATGTCCCATTCCGATAACCCGGATAGGGCCGCTCCCTGAGGCCGTACCTTGTCGCGAGCAGGTCCAGCACCCGGTGCAGGGGCAAGTCGGCGAGGATTGGCTCGATGAGCTCGACCGGTGTGTCGGCGAGCCCGGAAGCGATTCGAATGATGCGGCGAGAGGGTATAGACACGGATGACTCCATCGCAAAATGGTGTTCTGTGCCGGGATGCCAGTGTGTCTTGACGCAAGTGTGGTTTGTTAACGATAGAAGCAGAAAGCCTGAAGAAGCAATCAAGAATACAATGTCATAAGTATTCGCGCTCCAACAAAGACCAAGGAACGACCAGACAGACAGACGGTGACTCAGCCCGGTGGTCATCAAAAGGGCGTGGAAAGCTAGCTGGTTGCATGTCAAATCGTGGCCTTATCCACAACTGCATGAGCTGACTTTACTGCCTAAATCGGTGGGTTCGGTCGGCTGCCGGTCGACTTTGTGTTCGGGTTCCAGCATGTGAGTGAGTGAGAGAGAGCGTTGCTCACAGAAGATGCCAAACATGAGAAAGACGGGGGGATAAACGCAGCTGGAACATAACTCCAGTTCAGGGACGCCCGTATGCACGTGGGTGGGTGCGCCACCACCAAGGACTGTGAACGCAAGTCTCCCCAGCGACAGGCTGTCGCGATGCTGATCATACCACCTCCTCATCTTCTGGGTTCCCCGGCAACTCCCACGCCGACCTTATCCCCAGACGAGTGAGTGGCGCTGCAGTTTGTTTTGAGGTCAAAATAAGCATAACCAGGACGCAAGTCGCTGTAAACAAGCCGGCCCTGTGGTCTGGGACAACTCGGGGATGACGACCGCGGGCTAGAGACGGGCTGGCGGACAGCCACGACTGAAAACCTCATGCTGTCACCAATAGGCATACATATAGCGAGAACTGCTCCTGTATTAGTTCAAGCTTCGGAGGAGTCGTTGGGGGGTTTGAGAAACTTTGCAAAGCTCTGTCGACTTGGAGGGGACTTTCTTCCTCGATCGGCGCATGGCCTTTCGCCACCGGGTTTCTAACGTCCATTGGTGATGCATTCATAAAGAGAGGCCGTCAACTCATAGGGATTCCCATCCGGTCCATTTCACGCACACCCTCGTACACTTTTGAAACCCATCCTACCCAAGCTTCGTGATAAGCATAAGGCGAGTCTCGGCGACGGACTCATCGCCCGCGATCGGATCACTCACTGTCTTCGAAGCACTCACCCAACTCAGCCCCCCGTATACATTTGACTACTCTTGCGCTTTGATCTTCTCGAGGAACGATGCATCCCGCCCCCCACTCGCACGCGCGCTGGCGAACGGGCCTCTTTTTCCTCCTCGCATGTACGTTTGGCTCCAACTTGACATCAGTAGCGCGCGTACCTTGTACATCGGACGGCCACGTCAACCTAGCTGGGTATCATGTATGCAGGTGCCAGACTTTGTTGACATCAGATGGTTCGCTGATTGCAAGCGACGACCCGTCGTCAAAAACGCGCTCGCGGGACTGCATCTTCTCATTGGAGCTCCCAACGTGGAATGCCGTCTTCTGTTCGAGGGTTCCGGATCCGGATTCTGCTTGATGCCGTCCGATGCCCGTCACTGAGGAGTTGGGAACTTTCGGCTGGGTTCCTGTCCACGTCAAACGCGCAACGAGCATTATGAGGCAGCAAAGGCGTTACTTGCTATCACGTTTGTATTATGCTGGACGGACAGCATCACAGATGCCTCGCGGCCGTCACTTAAGAGACAAGAATCCACCCATGGCCCGGCGGACGCACGTCTCGCCAAGTCCATTATGCAACTTTAACTTCCCCACAACCGGCGAATGTCCCTCAGCCTCAATCGGCATAGACGCATGCCGATGTGGTGGGAGATGGCTATCGCCAGTCGCCCAAACTTTTGAATCTCATCATCCTGTAGCGCGTTCACCCCAATCGAGGCCGCAAGCCTGAGTGGAGGGCCATAAGCCCGTGGTGCGCGAGTCACTCACGGTGACGGCGAAAAGAAAAGTAATGGGGGACGCAACGCCATGCTCGCAAATGTGCTTGACCAAATCAAGTCGTCCGGAGATCGGTTGTGTCCCATTTTAAAACGGGCGAAAAGAGCGTTTCCAATCCGACATGTTCCGAAAGAAAAAGGTAGCCATGGCCACCAGAGAATGCCCTCACTCGGATAGAAATGCTAGCGTGAGATGCGGTATTTGAATGCGACGGAGCCCCTTATCACGGGGCGGTCGATATCGACTACCGGCGTTCCGGCTCAAAGGGGTTCTCGCGCTGGTGGGGTTGGCGGTCGGCTTCGAATGCATTGTCGTCTCCTCGCTGGCCGTGCGGCTGCCAGGCGCGCGGCGGCTTGCCCATGGTCGGATGATCATCGACTTCACCGTCAATCTCGAGGGAGATTGCGTCCTCCTCTTTGCGTTCGAAGCGCTGTCTTCTCATGTGAAGGTATATGAGGAGCGAGCCAGATCCGAGGATTAGTACGGCGCTGGGAACCATGCGTTAGTTTGTCTGTTGGACCCAAAGTCGATGCGTAATGTGACGGTAACCTTGCGGGAGATTAGGGAAACAGAGGAGGAAGGAAAAACTGGTGTGGAGGGAACGGGTCGGCAAGTGAGTGGTATGGGGGACCTACGCTGTGACACCAACAGCGATACCGATGATCTTGGGCGAGTTGTAGGGCTTCTCGCAGCGAGGGCTGTTGTCATCACTTGCGCATTCGCGCGCGGCGATATAATGGACTGCGCGGGCGATGGGCGCCAGCAGGCTCGTGGAAGTGGTAGAGGAGGAGACACTCATTTTGAAAGTTCCTGAGTGTTGGGATATGATGTAATGCGATTCGATGGGGGTTCGGCGTTCGGGTGGGTGTCGCGACTACGGCTTGTCTCGGTTCCAATTCAATACAAACAGATGGTTCTCTTCGGGCCGTGTTGATGTACGTGATTGCTGCCGTCCTTCCTTGTATCCGTAGCACTTTGCGACCTTGTGTCTGTATGATGTTGTGGTCGCGAACTTGTCCTATTTTCTTCGTCGAATCGCTCAGTTCGGCTGCGGTGGGCAGGCGGTGGTGACGAGCTCTCGTTTGCAATGAGTGAATTCCCCCCGTGTCGTTTGTGTGGTGAAACCGGATTTCGTGCCCCTGTTGCTGCTGCTGCTGCTGCTGCTGCTGCTGCTGCTGCTGCTGGGTTCTCTCGCGTCTGCAAGGAGTGACGTCGATGGGGGAAATGCCGAATACACAATCCGTACACGCACAGTTGAACGACAGAACAAAAAGTGGCGATCGCCAAGAGAGAGCGAGATTGGAGATGGAGAGAAAGAGTGAGAGAGAGCGCGCGCGCGAGAAAAGAGCAGACGCGAAAAAGGAGAGTCGAGAATGAGCGAACGTTTGCGATCGTCTGAGGTGTAGGAAGGAGAAGCAGGGCCGAGGGGACGATGGGAAGGGTAAGGAAGGACCGGACGGGGATGGATGGATGATCAGGAACGGGAATGGGAAGGGGCCCAGGCAAAGGAATGGAAGGAATGGAAGGAATGGAATGGACGGATGGAATTTCGGGAAAGGGGCCCCCGAAAACACGGGGAAAGTGGAAGGCAGGAAGGTGAGGCAATCTGCCACTCTCCTGCCCGTTCAGGGGAGGGGCGCGGTGTTCTCAGGGTCCAGGGGGTGAAGATCGAGGCAGGCACGGCCACGACCACGACCACCAACACGACTGCGACGAGATATGACAGATGCAGGTACGCCTCCGGACAGCAGTGGCGGCGGCGGCAGGAACGCCCCTCACGCATGCGACATGCATACACCCACTCAGCGTATCACCCTCAGCCATTCACTTACTCACTCACTCACCCACTCACTCACTCACTCACTCACTCGCTAACATTTCTTCAATATGCTCACTCACTCGCATTATCAGCATGACAAGCATTACAGAAGGCGCCAGAGACAATGGGGGAATGTGGCTGTGTTTCACTCATCTTCCTCTCTTTCCCCCAACGCCGACTGACCCGGACATTGGCTGGCATGATTGGCCCGCCTCGATCCGTGCCCCCTAACCCATCCGCACATACTTAACTGCTTCCCACCCCCACCCCCCCCTTCAACGGCCTCTCGGTCCAGAAAAGGGGAATTGGCGGCATGGCCTCGCGACCCGACACATCCGGCCGCGGCCAATTGACGGCCAATACTCGCTGTCGGGCCCCCGATACTCTCCCCCCCCCCGGCTTTGAGCTCGTAAAGCACGAGGCCTTTTTTGCCATGTGTAACCGAATGGCGACGACTGCAACGCGAAAGGGGTCCCATGAGGGGGGTGCAAGTGAGGGGCTCTGGAGTTTATTCTGGGGTTATCGTGGGTTTGTCATGGGTTGTCTGCCGTTGGCATCGCTGGCAATGGGCAAAGTGTGAGCGGCGGGATTGAGATTGAAAGTGGTCTGCCCAACAACGAACTTGCGGGGGAAATGCTTGTCTTGTGTTTCACATTCCCAGTGCCCCCTTTGGCTCGCCGTGTCTGGTGACTCGCGAGACCGTGAGATCGGTGCTCCCCAGTCCCCTCTCCCGACGTCCTCACTCTGGCGTCTGCGAAGCTTGTTGCTTGACGAGAGAGGTGTTCGTCCCTACAGCCCCGCCGCTATGCTTGCTGAACTCCGCAAAAACCCCAATCATAGCCACAATCCG
>PUHP01000332.1:0-33022 GCA_006783085.1 Colletotrichum shisoi
ATAAAGCTACATTACATTAATATACATAACTACTAGCTATAGTAGGAGGTTACTAAAGGCTGTATTAACGTTGCGTATATACTATCTACAGAGCTTATAGCAGACAGCCTTACAAAAGCCCTTAATATAGTAAAGCATAAGGCTTTCTTAGGGTAATTAAACATAACTAATGAGAAAGGGATTCTTAAGCGTAATAGAGTATATAAGCTTGTAGAAGATAAGGCCTACCTAGAGGCGTAGATGATAAAGGAAGACGTATAGGCTGTGGAGGAGGCCTGTGATCTCCCGCGCGTACTAAGTGCCCTATAAGCACTATAACGAGTATGGGAAAGGCCTTGTTACACGCCTTTACGCAACGAAGGTAAAGGCTTTACCCTTTACAGCCGTGAAGCTGTAAGGGCTAATAAGAAGGCCTTCCCTAAGGGGGCGTGTTGGATTATAGGGTACTTTAGAGGGTACTTTCTGTGCGCCTTAGAGTTATAGAGTTAATAGTTATTTTAGCCTAATCTTAGCCTAGCCTATCGGCGATTACAAGGGGACTGCCACGAGCTTTGACCTAGGCAGTAGGCCTTGTAGAGGCCTTAGGCACCCAGGAAAGGGGTTCCTACGAGCCAAGTCGAGGGCAAAGGCCGGGCGCAAGGGCAACGCAGGAGTTACTCAGACACATCACAATATACGCACATTTGACCCTCATAAATTACCCCCGTCAATTCGACAAGGTCCTCGCAACGGTCAGAGTGACAACGGTAATCCGACGACGCCGAGATGACGCTGTTCTTCCCCCCCAGAACCAAAAGCATGGATGGCAGACTTGGCTCAGGGGGTGGTGTGCATGTTTGTGTGTGTGTGTGCCCGGCAATTAAGACGCAGGGGAAGGGCAAATATAGCCCCCAATCCCCGCTTTCCCTTGGCCGTCGTGGCTTTGGTCCTCTCCGTAGGCGCGGACCAACGACACCTCACGACGGGTTCTTGGTGGTTTTCAATTGCTTGGCTGTTTTTCCATTGTTTGGCCGGTCTGGATTATCGGGCGTATACTTGCCCCGTTCTTGTGTGACCGGGCCAGCATCGGGCACAGCCATTTCATCACTTTCGAGATCCTGTTCTGCCTCCTGTTGACGTCGTCTCCCTGCTCGGCTGCCGGACTCACGGGGCGTTTCCCTCGTACGATCCGCATATCAATGAAAGGTGGGCAAAAAATAAACATACCGAGCGTTGATATGTCATTGCGATCGGGACGGGGGGGATACAAGCAGGAGCCGCGGTGACGATCGGGATTCTTTTTTGCAAAGCGAGAGGCAGGGAACAGGAGGGCAAGGCGAGCCCGGATGCTACTCAGCGTATCTACGAATCCGTCCGATCGACACTCGCATGCGGCATATCCCCGGTCGAGCTCGAGTCCTCTTGTTCTGGGAGGTCTGGACTATGCGATTATGAAGCTTCTTGACCGCAATTCGGAGACCTCGACTCGGCCGCCTGGGGAATTGAGGTAGTACCTGGCGTCTGTCTTTGCGTTTCCACATACACACACACACACACACACGCACGCCGCCTTGAGCGGTGTAACAATTCCTTCACGGACTGGAAGTCTGGTTCTATGTTGAAAGGGCTGCTCTGTCGCTTCCATCCGAGAGATGAGGTGTCATGCGTGACCGTCACTGGCCAGTGTTCCAGAAAGGCGACGACGTGGGCTTGCTGGCTGACGCCCTGGTCTCCGTCATGTCTAGGAACGAGAGGCTGCCGCCGGACTGTGGAGAGCTCTGTCACAGTCGTTGGTGCGGCCAGCCCAGCCGTCATGCGATCCATTTTGTGCAGATATTCGGTAGCGAGCCCTTGGGTGGTCGTCATGCTTTGCTAGGGACCCTGCACCAAACGGCCTGGCCCAGCGTCCAGGAGGCTTCTTCGTCTGGTCCCCACGGCCCGACCGACTGATGTCTCTCATGATCGGCACATGCCTCATGCCGTCTACTGGAGAGAAGCGCGGATGGCATTTGACTGGTCCGCCTTTTCGGGAGCACCGCTACCAACGCGGATATCCACGTCGGATGTCCACACGCCCCTAGGTACACGGTGCCTGACCCGACCATGCCCTGCATCAGGCAGCTGTTCGGGCGGATTCCAGAATCTCTCTCTGCCCATGGGCCCGGTAGTTGCCGCAGACTGCCGGAATTTTGATATGTCTCTACTAGCCGAGTACTCATCAAGACGTGGTCGCCGCGTGGATTACGTGTGTCTTATTCCTATCCACTTACACGTGTACACGCCGCAGCCGGGGGTCCCCTTATATTGGTGTGTAGGCCACGTTGACCTATGGCATGCGCGAGATGGATGTTTGCTAGCCAAGGTTCCGGCTGAGCGGCCTCAATCGACTGTCTGTTTGTGTGTGTGTGTGTGTGTGTGTGTGTGTGTGTGTGGAAATCTAGGGAAGGTCCATGGGTATTCAGGTACCGATTCGAGCAGTCTTTTTCGGTTTGTACACTGCCGTGGACGAGGTTACTTTGAGGGGCGACGGACCAGTTCCCATCTCGTAGACGGGGCTACTACCCCTGAGTTTTGAGAGGTAATGCCCGAACAATGAGATCTACAACGCCTTCGTCGTCACCTCCTTCACACTTATAGCAAAGGGGGGGTCCTATGTCTGGTCACGTCCAAGGATTCCGGGTCTATCACGATGTCACCCTGCTCGAGGGCTTCTGTGGGGACCGGCTCGAGACGGCGCCGGTTTGTCTTGTTTGCGATGTCTATATACCCTAGGAAACATCGTCATGGAGCCGGTGGTGGCCTGTGACGAAGGTCATGACAACACCCCGTTGTTCTGTAGCCAGGTAGCCGGTCTGGTATTTCTATAAAAGAGAGACTATCTCGGCCCTTTGGTTATGTGTTCTGCTCTCTTCACCAGTTCATCTCAAGTCAAAAAGCCTCACTTACAACCTCCAACTTCCCAATCGTCTCTTGAATATTTTTCCAGTACCAAAACCCGAACCTTACCTCACCACCCAACACCGCTAGAATGCAGTTCACCGTCGCCATCGTCGCCCTCTTCGCCGGCGTCGCCCTCTCGGCCCCGGTCATTGAGGAGCGCCAGGTGCCCTACATCCCTTGCTCCGGCCTGTACGCCTCCTCGCAGTGCTGCGCGACGGACGTCCTCGGCATCGCCGACCTCGAGTGCGGCACGCCGCCCTCCGCGCCGGCCTCGGCGGACGAGTTCAGCGCCGTCTGCTCCGCCATCGGACAGCGTGCCCGATGCTGCGTCCTGCCTCTTGTGAGTGGAGTCCAGATGACGCCCAAGCTGCCCAAACGCACACGATTGCTAATGTTGTTCGATAGTTGGACCAGGGCATCCTTTGCAACACCCCCAGCGGCGTTCAGGACTAAGCGCCTCGAGTAGCGGGTGTGGATGTGAAATGGGCAATCTCACAACGACTTCTACGCCCGGGCATCTTTCCGATGAGGCACTCTCTCGAAAGATGTCGTTCTGCTCCTTGTTCGAACCTTGACGAGTAACATCTGGCTGGCTAGGAGAGCTTTCGAAGATGATTCATGAAAGGGAAAGGCTTGGGTTGTATGATGATAGTTTATGTGTACGAAAGTAATATCTACTAGTGTATGAAAAAGATTTGTTCAGACTAGTCGAGCTGGGCATTTTATTAATCCCGGAGACGTCGAGTTATCGACCACAGACGTGCCGGTCGTACGAGGGCTTCGTCTTCCATGTCAACAACCGACCCTTCTGACAAACGCTGAGCATTGCGGTGTCCCAACTTCGGCCAATTCAGTTATCTTACACAAAAGTCCAAACACCTAGATTTTGTCATTGAGAAAAATCCGAATAAATGAGTGCATTTGAAGGTGAGCTCTCCGGGTTTGATAACATGTCCCTAGTGGCCTACTACCTGCATCCGCGCAAGTACGTCGAAGTGACAAGAAACGGTTTGTCGTATCGAAAGCGATGATTTGACAGAGTTGCCAAGCCGGCGAGAAAAAGGAATCGGGCATCGGGGTACGCACGAAACTTCAAGCCGCGGGCTCGAAGATTAAACGGTACGAATAAGATTGTTCAGCATAATATTAGAGGTTCTGACTGTCATGCTTGCTCCCGCAGAAACAAAAGAAAGAAGAAAAAAAAGACCCTCCGAAAGAATTGTTCCCGATACCCACGCCACGGCCTCCGCTCACCGATGGCAAGCCTTCCTCTTCGAGCCTGGAGCTCCGGTGCCAATGATGTTGAGAAGAACACAGCGAGGACTGCAAGACAAAGTGATTCAGCAATGACGACGAATGGGCGGGCCTAGGCCCCCGGTCGGTCTGGGGGCGGTTTGAAGGTCGAGCTCTCGGTGAAGGACGGAGGCTCAATCAGAATCTGGCATGTGAGTTTGGCAGTCTGGGAAGGCACTGAGCGCCAGCTGGCAGGGGCGAACGGGAGCGTGCCCCACACCTTGACTCCATCCGTTCCATCATGGCCGCCAAGGATCACGATTCACCTCCGTCGTGAGGTGCATCTGGTAGGGTGGTTATGGGCCTGGAAGCCTCCATGATACTGAGTTTCTGAAGAAACCTTATGATGTGTTCAGTTTTGGGCATAACACTTATACTGTGTTTTTTAACCGTGTTTTTCTTCATATTGTGTACCTGTGCGACCTCAAGAGGGACCGCCTTGTAACGTACCTCAGTGAGGTGCATCTGGGTGGCGGTGCGGAGAGTGGCTGATTTTTCCCGATCTGTCTCTTGGCTTCCTGTCATTTGAAGGGGGGGGGTTCGCTCACCATGACATCACCGGAGCATTTAGTCCTAGCGCACGCCACCGCCGGGTTGCTAGGTTGATGGGTTGCTGAGCTCTGTCAGACTGTGAGACAGAGACAGCGGGAGAAAGGGAAGGAGGAAGAGGTGAAATGGTAAGTGTAGGCAAGCAAGCTCTTTCTTTCTGTCTTGGTTTTGAAGCTATGCCAGACCCTCTCAGCCCCCTCCCCCCCCTTCTGTTCATCAAAAACATGCATCGAAGACATCATTTTTGTAGTACAGTAGCTAATGGATTAACAGTCTCAACAGCATGGAAAATAGCATGCTGCTACCTTCCCCCATTTTCCCCATCAAAGAACTGGTTTCACCGCCCGGGCTCCAAACTGACCTGCAACCTTAATGATCAGCGCTGTGCATGTTGTCGTGGATGCGGCGGTACGTACCCGTCCCTTCTCCCTCAACAGCGTCGCTAAGGTGCTGTCATGACAGGGGGTAAAACTACGTCATTCTTAAAAATAAAAAAAGGTCGAGCTTCGCGGAGCTCTCTGCTCTCTGAATGGCCGCGCAGGGGAAGCTCCTGCTGCATTATTGATGCCCTCCCTCATCGCTTTTCAAGCAGATCATCGGGGGATCGTGTGGCCTGTCCCGGCCGCTGTCATTGCATAGAGCTGACGTGACGGCCCCAGAGCTTTAGCCCAGCGGCGGACGCTTGTCCGCCACTGTCTGTCTGGTGGACGAGGTTCGTGTTTTCCTGCCATGTACAAAGTGTCTCTCTGCCATCGTACCTACCCAGCTAGTATCCCCAACCGCGGCCTCTAAACGGAAGAAGTACAGAGACTCTGAAATCCAAGTCAGCAGCTGCAACCACCTATCGTGAAACAAGATCGGGGGAAGGAACATTTCGCCAGAAACGGAGGCAGACGCGATTGTTCATGTACGCCAGGAACGAATAGAGGTAGGCAAGAGCGAGTGGCCGAAGGACCTTGAGACCGGGCAAGAGGCAAAGTACGTATGTACGTACAAACAAACCATTGGCTCAAGGCCTCCGCAGCGACCAGATGCACCCAAATGCAGCCACAATTTCCCACAAACGCACTGCAGTGACGTGATGGATTCCTGCCGTGAATTAGATCATCCGTGGACCGTTCTGTTCGCCGCTTGACGCTCGACGCCTGCCGTGACCCTCCCTGTCGTCAGTCCAACCCAGGTACCTACCTACCTACCTACCTACGGAAGCCCTGCCTGCCTGCCTGCCTATCTGCTGCTGTCCCTCCGTCCCATCCCCCTGCAACCAGCTTCTCGTTCCGTCCTCTACGTGTTCCGCCTCCCACATCGACACGACAACAAAAACCACCTACCCCCTTAGCAACGTTTCCTCCAAGTCGCTACTCTCCTGCTTCTTCCTCCTTCACACAAGCCTTGTGATTTCTCTACTCAGTTCTTTCCGGCCTTCCTCCCCCTCTCTTCGTGATACCCTCAAAGACTCGGCTTCATCGGAAGACTGATCCACAGAAACCACCGCAATGCGTTTCCTCCCCGCCGTCCTGACGGCTTTGACTGCCCAGGGCGTCATCGCGAGCTCCTGGTTCTCCAAGGCTGGTACGTCAAGTCTGCCATGAACGTTCCCTGGGTTTTTTGTGGTGGTCGCCAACTGACAATTATGACTTTCCACAGCCTACAACAAATGGCACGAGACGGAGCTTGAGCGCTGGCTCTCCGACCATGACGTCCCTTACCCCACCCCCGCCGACCGCAAGGACCTCGAGAAGCTCATTGAGAGCAACTGGAACGACATTGTCGTCGCTCCCTACAACCTGTGGGATACCGACCGGCTGTCAAACTACCTGAAGGCCAAGGGTCTCCAAACCGAAGGTGCTGCCAAGGCCAGCAAGGAGTCCCTTCTCTCCCAGGTCCAGGGAACCTGGTACGAGACCGGTGACCAGGCCCAGAACGCCTATCTCAACGTCAAGGACTGGATCTTGGACAGCTGGACCGACAGCCAGCTCAAGGCCTTTGCCGACAAGCACAGCATTCCTGGTATGTTCTCAATTACACTGGCACTTCCAAGTTGGTGGCACAAGACGTGAGACTGACATCATTGTAGTTCCCCAGCCCCGCAACCGCGACAGCATCCTCCAGAAGGCCCGCGCCAACTACGAGACCATTGCTCAGAAGGCTGGCGAGACCGCCTCCTACCCCGGCAACTGGCTGTACGAGACCTGGTCCGGTATGTTTGTAGCAAACCATTCGTCTTTGATCATCGGCTTACACAATCCAGAATCTGATCTCAAGGAGTGGCTTGACACCCATGGCTTCCCCGCCCCTCAGGTCACCAGCGTAAGACACTTGGCATCCTTGGTCTTGCACATGTACTGACAGAACTACAGCGTGATAAGCTGATTGCCTCCGTTCGCCGCAACTCTCGTCTTGCTTCCCTCAAGGCTCAAGAGCAGGCTGCTAGCGCTTCCGCCAGCGCCCAGCAGGCCTACGCTACCCTGACTGACATGGTCATCGATGCCTGGAGCGACTCTCAGCTCAAGGAGTTTGCCGACAAGAACGGCATTCCTGGTAGGTTGACTGTGACCCATCGTGCCTCATGAACAAGGACTAAGACCCTTAATAGTTCCCCAAGGCACCAAGACCAACGAGCTCAAGGCCCTGATCCGCAAGCACCGCGCCGACTTCCTTCAGAACAACGTCTCTGGCGCCGCTGCCAGCGCCTACGGTGCTGCCACTTCCAACGTTGGCTCGGCTGCCTCCAAGGCCACCGACGGTGTCTCTAACGCTGCTTCTGATGCCTTCAACGCTGCCATTGGCACATGGTCTGAGAGTCGTCTCAAGGGCTACCTTGATGCTCGCGGTGTTCCCGTTCCCCAGGGATCCAAGACTGATGAACTCCGTGCTCTCGTTCGCAAGAACCAGCACAAGGCTGCTACTGGCTGGAGCGCATGGACCTACGATGATCTTTCCACTGAGAACCTGAGAAAGTACCTTGCTTCCAGCAGCGATGCTACTGTCAAGAAGGTTGCTGAGAAGAAGGATGCTTCTCGCGATGAGCTCGTCAACGCTGCTCAGTCTGCTTACAGCTCCGCCTCGTCTGCTGGCGGTGCCTCGTACGCGTCTGTCACCAGCTACTTCGCCCAGGCCACCGACTCTGCCAAGTCTACTCTGTTCGATACCTGGAGTGAGAGCGAGCTTAAGTCTTACTTGGACAGCTACGGTGTCAACGTTCCCCAGGGTTCCACCATTGACGAGCTTCGCGCCTACGCCCGCAAGCAGTACACGTACTTTAAGTACGGTACTTCCACGCCCTCGGAGACTCTCTATGCTAAGATCGCGGAGAACGCAAAGGGTACCTGGAACTGGGTTGCCAACCAGGTTGGTCTTGGTGCCGATGTTGCCCAGAAGAAGGCTGCCGACACCAAGAAGGCTGCTGAGAACGCCAAGAAGCAGGAGTTGTAAATGCTCGTGCTTCCCGCCTCCTAATACCTGCCTCTCATCAAAAGTGGCGATGGCGACTCTTCGGAGTTGCGGAATTATGACGGATGACAAAATTTGGGTTTCCGGCTTGCTTTAACGATACTTTGCACTTTGAATCGGAATGGTCTGGAGGTGGTTTGCCTTCAGAACTCATGGGTAGTTAGTGACGGCATCGGGTTTCGTTTGCCCCATCTGCTCGCATGGGGCCAGAACTGTACACTATTCGGTTAGGGATGAGCCATGAGATTAATCATTACCAATGACTTTAATTTGATGAGCGACCCTGTGCAAGTGACCGTGGTGTTTCACTGCGATCGCGCTGGCATTTGCGTAAGCGGTGTCACGCAAGTATCCTAAACCAATATACAGCTTTAAATCAGGCTTTGTGCTCAGGTCTTGTGCCAGGAGTTTACTGTCACATATTCGGCAAGTGAGTACTTTCAGGTGAATTCACAGGAACATTGATCTCAGCACGCAATTTCGAGGCAACATCTGGCTAATGCCTAAAACATAACTTTTCATCTGGAAAGTCCCAAGTGCCAAACCTCCGGTAATGCTATGCGCACATCATCTCGTCGTAAGCACTACAACCAACCCAAGACCCCTTTTTATCTACATCTGCTTTAAGCACCTGATTTCTGCGGCCTACATTGTTGCGATGTGCTGAGCCCGTGATGGGCCCCCATACCTCTTCGCCAGCTCTCTCTCTCTCTCTCTCTCTCTATCACTCATCGCGAGAGGACACCTCGGACAGTCCCCTGTAAGACAGGCTTATTGTCGAAGACGACCTCGTCGATGCCCGTGTCTGCGCCGGTACCCTTGTCGAGCCAGCGGGCGAGAAGTTCGTTGCTCTCCTTGGGCTTGACCGACTCGTCACGTGTGCCGACGGTGATGTGCGCGACGTTGTTGGTGCACTGCCACTGACCCGAGGGGTCGACGAGGCGCACGACGATGGCCATGACACGGTCGTCGAAGACAGCCTGCGAGGTGGAAGGGAAGGTGTTAGTTGGTTCCCGTGTGCTTGGGGATTTGAAAAGGGGCAAAGGTGGGAAGACTCACTCTCTCAAGCTCGACGGCGCACTCGCCCAGGGCTTGGGCGCTGACGGCCTCCTGGTTCCCGCCGGCCGCCTTTTCTGCCTCGGCGTGGATGGCCAGGTACTTGGACCACAACTCCGAGTTGTCTTTAGAGCTGGCACGGTGCATCAGGGTGACGTGGAATTTTGGCTGAACGCGGCGGGTCTGGAAGAGCTGCTTGTAGAAGCGCGAGGTGGGCATGCCGGCCTTGTTGAAGGCGCCGTCGAGCACGCCGCGGACCTCGTTGGCGGGGACGTCGACAGACATGTACTCGAGGGGCTTCTTCTTCTTGGGCTTGCCGCCCGGCTGGTTGTGGGCGGCGGCCCCCGCGGGCCTGTCCTTGCGCGGGCCGCGGTCGGGGATGTTGTGCTTGAACTCGGGCTTGTACTCATCAAAGGCGGAGCGGATGGCCTCGTCGAGGCGCTCGGCTGGGGGCACCTCGGGAACGAGGTTCGGGTACATGGCGTGAAGGCCGGCGATGACCTTTTCGAGGTTCTCGCGGCTGCCGGCGGTGGGGTCGAGGTGAATGATGTTGTCGAAGCCGTCGTCGGGCGGGGAGAAGGGAACGACAGGCTCGAAGCGGGTGACGAAGCCCTCCATGACGCCAAGGAATTTCTCGGCGTCGGTGGCGGCGTGGATGGTCTGGTGGTTGTCGCCGCGGGCAAGGACGCGCTCTTGGGTGACGCGGCGGACCTCGTTGAGGTTAGCATCGTCGTGGGCGAAGTAGAGGGCAACGAGGCGGGCCGTCTGGTGCTGGACCTTGACATCGGTGAGGATCTGGCGGCGCTCGTGCTTCTGAGCGTTGTTTCGGTCGGCGACGACGACGGGGACATCGCGGAGCAGGTCGAGGACGGCCTTTGTGAAGCGCGGCGGGCGGCCCTTGCCCGAGATGTTGTCGTTCTGGACGTGACCCCAGCCGAAGAGGTGCTGAAGGGCGACGGCGATGGTGGTCTTGCCGCAGCCGATAGTGGCGATGGGCACGAGGATGACGTCCCGGGCGACCTCGGGGCGGACGGTGGCGGCGGCGGACACGTCCGAGAGCTCGAGGTTGGCGGCCTCGGCGCCCTTGATATTCTTGAAGGCGAGGAAGTCGTTGCGCAGGGCGATGATGCCGTGGTTCTGCTGGTATAGGTTGGCGAGGTCCTTGTCGGCCTGGAGGCGGCGGCGGGCGTAGAGGAGGTACTCTTCGGTGATCTCGATGTGCTTCTTGTAGCGCGGTGGCTTGCCCGTGATCATGGCCTTGGTGCACTCTCTCCACTGGCGGTACATGAGGTAGGGCTCCTCGAACTTGTACTTGAAGAACCAGTCGCGGTAAGGGGCCGAGGCCGGGTCGTGGCTCGCCTTGCAGCGGATGACGAAACCCTCGACGTCGCGGTCGCCGTAGGCGCCGGTCTCGGCAACTTGCTCGAGGAAGGCCTTGACCTCGTTGACGTCGTGCATGGTGATGAGGTCGACCTGGCGAAAGCCCCAGGCATCGCCAAAGGACTGAACCAGGGTGCTAGGGTAGGTGACAAACTCGGGGAGGTTGAGGTTGATGCCGTGGATGTACAGGCCAGCCTTGTCCGGACCGTACTCGAGGATGTGCTCCTCGAAGGCGTCGTCACATAGCTCGGCGACGGCGGTGGCGTTGCGGTCGCGCAGCTCCCTGGCGAGGTCCTCCTTGGTCTTGCCCAGGGCGGCCAGCTGCTTCTCGATCATGCGCTCTCCGGCGATGGCGTGGCTAATGTCGGAGTCGCCCCTCTCACCGGTCGAGTGCTTGCTGCAGACGAGCAGGGTGCCGTCCTCGAGGCCCGAGACGAAGATGATGCAGCCGTTTTCCTTGAGGGTGAGCTCATACGGCCCCTTCGTGCGCGTGAGTATGTTCTCCCACTTTGTCTCGGGGACCTCGCCAACGTTGAAAAACTTGTCGTAGCCACGCACGACGATCTCGGGCTCGTTGCCCCGATTCTTTGTTGTGAAGAGACCGCGAGCGTAGGTAGGCAAGTCTTTCTTCTTGTAATCCCACTCCTGCATCTTCCACGAGTCGACGACGACGCCGTCCTGGGACGTCTTTACGTCGAACGACGTCTTCTTGCAGGAGAAGCCGTCCACCTTGGACTTGCTGAGCTTCTTTGCGCCGTCCAGCGCGCGCACCATTCCGGCGACCCTCTCGACGTCCTGGGGAACATAGGGGGCCTTGGGCAAGGGCGCTGCCTCTGCTGTTGTTGCTGTTGCCATGGCTGCGGAGAAGAGGCGGGTATTTGTGGTTGAGAAAAGGAGTAGAGATGGTCTAGAAGCGAAGAAGATGGGTGCCCGGCGGGCGATGAACATGAAGAGAGAAAGACAAGCGGTGACGCCTGCCTGACTGGTGCCTGTCTGCTCTATCAGAAGAGAGAACGGGTTGTGTGTGTGTGTGTGTATGGTGATGGCCTCACTTGATATATCGTCAAGGACGATGTTTGCTTTTGTAGACAAGTATGGCAGCCTAGGTAGGCCGAAATGTTGAACTACGGCGAGGGCAACAAACAGGAGGTGAGTCACTTCACTTGCTCTTGTTGGGTATTTCTGTCAAGCGGCCTCAATCGGAGGTGTGGCTTTTGTCTTGGGAAGCAGAGAAAGAGGGAGAAAGGGACAGACAGAGAGTCCTCAGTACCCAATGTAAGGTAAGGTACCTAGGTATGATGAGATGAGATGAGATGAGGGTCAGTCCGTCCGTCGTCAATCAGTCACACCGGCAGCCACGCACAGGGGGGTGAGATCAGATAATGGGAACTTGCATTTGCGCTTTCCACATCTGGGAGGGTTCAAAAATGAGTCTTAGATATGGCGCTGCTGTGGTCGCAGGGCACACTGCACACTACCTAGATAAGTACCTAAGTACCTTCCAGAGGGTTAAGATAAATAGGGCCGTCAGCAAGCAGCAGTGCGCGGCGTGGAGGGGCACAGTTGCTTGTTCAGGGCCTTCAGTTCACCCCGGTAGCTGAGAGCGCTAATGCCCTTTTGGAAGGCGGTAGGACTGATTTGGAGGGGTAGGGTACTGCGTCACATCAGGACCTCCCCCGCATCGCACGGCAGAAAATTTCCCATTCGCACCCCATTGCAATCATCGTGTCGCATCCTCCATCGAGAACAGACACGCCTGCGCCACCTTCGGATTTGGCCTCAATTTCTTTCATTTCACACAAAACACTACCAACTAGGCAACCAAACCAGACATCCAAAGGCTAAGCCACCACAACTAAAGATGGCCTCCAACCCCTACCTCCTCGCCGCCGACAACCCCGCGGCCCTGCTCACGCTCCTGCGCGAGAACCCCGCCATCGCTGCGGGCCAGGACGAGCACGGCTACTCTCTCGTCCACGCCGCCGCGAGCTACAACCACCTCGATCTCTTGCGCGCTCTGGTCCGGGAGTTCGGCGTCAATGTCGACCTGAGGGACGAGGACGAGGAGACGGCCCTGTTCGTCGTCGAGACCGTCGAGGCGGCAAAGTGCCTCGTCGAGGAGCTGGGCGCCGACATCAACGCCAAGGGTGCCGACGGCATCACCGCTAGCCAGAAAATAGAGGGCGAGGCCGACTACCCCGAAGTCGCACAGTACCTCAACGGCATCGAGTCCCAACGAACTGCCGCTGCCGCTGCCGCCGCTGCCGAGGGTGGTGACCAAACCACCGCAGCCCAAACCACCGCAGCGTTCGACACTGCCGCACCGCCCGTCGACATGCCTCCCGTCCCTGAGGGCCTCGCTGTGACACTCGGCACCATGGATCAGGCCGACGAGGTCCCCGACGAGGTCCCCGACGAGGTCGACCCCGAGTTCAAGCGCCGGATAGAGCAGCTGGCCGAGAGAGAGGACTTCCACACGGACGAGGGCCAGGCCGAGCTGCGCCGCCTCATCGAGGACGCCATCCTCGACCAGGGCCTGGGCGACGAGCGTAGCGTGCGTCAGAAGCAGGGTTAAGGAGAGCAGAAAGAGGAGAAGAAGAAGAAGAAGAAGAAGAAGAAAAACGAGGTAGCCAATCGCAGTGTTTAATCGTCGCTCTTGATTTCCCAAAACAGGTAATGCCCGGGAGACTCGGGCGGCCGGAGGAAGGCGATTTCGGGGCTATCGCCGGCCATGCCCTTGGGAAAGGACGTTGCGCTGAGGGAGAGCCAGGTCCGCGACGGCAGGGCGACGAGGGCATGGATAAGGACGCTCCGAACCCAGTCCGAGGTGAAGAAGCCCTGCCACGTGATCTTACAGACGTTCAAGTGCGCTGCGGCGCCAGTGCCGGCTTCGGCGTCAAGGCTGCCTGGGACCTGGTAGCGCGAGAGATAGGGGTCGACGGTGTCTCCGGACTCGACGCGGGGGCTCTGCAGACGGATCAGGGACAGCCATTCGTACGTCTCCGTGGCAAAGTCTTCGAGGGCGAGCCTGTCGCCGTTCTGAATCATGTCGGCAGGGATCGCCAGCGGCGCCGTCTTAACCTGCATGCCGGGCACGAAGGCGGGCTCGCAGGTGTATCGTGTTGGGAAATACGGATCCAGGGGGTCTGGCGAGGGCGCTGAATTATGTGTCAGAATGGCCAATCAGGTAGAAAGCAAACGCGCGCGGGAACGCGCAGGTAGCGGCTTACTGGTAGCCGCGGCGTTGCAGAACAACCACGTCACGGGCGTGTTGAGAACATTTTTGCACGCATAGGCAAGTCTGTCGAACCCCTTTTTGCCGTGAAGCATCGACGGGTCTCGGAGCTGGTAGCTCACAACTGTGAAGGGATTGATTAGTCTCCGTCGCGTTACGAAAGTGATGAGAGTTGCTGTCCGCTCACCCCATCTCGGCTTGAGGCCTCTCTTCCCCTTGACGCCGTGAGGCCTGCCCGCTAGGCCGGCCCGCTCGTACGTCTCCTTGTCGAGGTACATTGTTAGCAGGCCCTCGTGGAGGGAGAAGACGTTTTCGACGGTCGTCCTGCCCTCGGAGAGCATGAGGACGTTGCCTGGTCGCAAGTCAGCCCTTCCATCACGGTTCGCGCGCTCAACCGAGTGACGGACCTCTCTTGATGTACTCGTTGAAAAAGGCACCGTCCAGCACCTGGCCGAGGGTCATGATGACGCGGTGGAACGTCGGCGCCGCGAGTTCCTTGACAAGCTTCTGTCGGACCAACTCATAACACTCCTGAGGCAGGATGAGTTCAACCTGGTGATGTCAGTACTTGGCGCTCTCCTACGGGAAGAGTATTCGGTGTGAAGACACACACACCTTGTGATTGAACCCCTGGCTCAGGATGGACGCCCACGGCTTCCCCTTGGTGGGCAGCTGCTTCGGCTCGACGTGGGCCATGGTGCCGTAGGTGACGGAGCATTTCGACGCCTGGTAGACGCTGGGTGTTGAGAACGACAACATTGGACTCCAAATTTAGGGGTGTATCTCTTGGTATCTTTCGAGACTGTTTTTGATTTGGTGGTTGCGAGGCCACTGCTGCATGTCGAGGATTGGGAGAGTTCTATATCGCAAAATCGAGAAATGCAGATGAATGGTTTATTGACACCCCTGCCGTGTGCTAAGAGACAGCCCACCCCACTTCCAGCGATTGCCCAGGCCTTGAACCGCCAACTAACAGTCTATAACCGCATTGGGGCGTGGGCGTGTACAAGTGACTCTCCACCGAAAATGCCATTTCTGAAGATGTCCGAGTTCCTCCAACAACACCACTAGAGATTCGCAAATTGAAACCCTGCAACATCTTGATTGACGGTCTCTTCTTATTGTGAGTGAGCACGGTGTTTAGGAAAACTCATAATCGCCACATGCATCACAGCTAACACAAACACGCCTTAGCAGTCCAAAAAAAAAAAAAAAACCCCCAAGCCACCGGCGCAAACGAGGGGCACTTTTTTTTTTACCACCCCGCGCTCCGGTCCTTCATTTTTCTCGGCTGCCCCTCCTCCGTCTCTGACCCGAGTACACGACCCGGCGCAACACGGCCAGGGACAGAACCGGTGGCGGCCCAGCATGGAGTACCTCGTCCGCTTCTCGCAGGCCCACGAGTCCTTCCGGCTCCCGGAGCTGCAGGCCCTCGCCGACCTGGAGGGGATCGACATGAAGGTGCTCGAGTACAGCCCTGATGTGAGTCTTCTTCAACCGCGCGTTTTTTAGTGATGGTCTCGAGAGAGCTTCTCGAGTGAGCTTTGTCCCACCGTATATCTGTAATTATATTTCGAAAAAGAAGTAAACTCTGCATTGGGAATTGGGTCGTTCGTCATAAGGATGTTTCTTGTCTTTGGTCCAATAAATGTTGAAGCGTCAACAAGATCTTGCTCTCGCTCTCATCTCATCTCATTTCCTGACAACACACACACACACACACACACACACACCTTTCATGAGATTCGCACTCCGCCATATCAACCAACCCCAGCATCGTTTCAAACGCAGACCTGGCTAACAAAATCAAAACAAAACAAAAGTCCCCCTTCTGCATAATTACCCTCCCGTCCCCCTCCCTCGCCCCGCGTCTCATCGCCCGCTCCCTTCTCACACAATCGATCCACCTCCTCCTTGCGTCGGCGCCCTCTCACGAAGCCATCCACGAGGCCCTCAGGCCATCCGTCGACGCCCCGACGCCGACCTCCTTCGACTGGTCTGCCGTCTCGGCCTCCTCCTTCAAGTTCTCCCTCGATACCTACCAGACCTCCCGCCCGCACGCCCAGTTCGTCGCCCTCATCAACGCCTTCCGCTACCTGCCCCTCCGCGGGCCCATCAACCTCAAGACGCCCGACATCGAGCTCACAATCTTCGAGGACTGGGACCTCCACGGCCCGGCCCCGAAGCGCGTCCACTTCGGCCGTCACCTCGCCTCCGGCGCCCGCCACCTGTCCCTCACCTACGACCTCAAGAAGCGGGGGTACATCAGCACCACCTCCATGGACTCGGAGCTCGCCCTTGTCACCGCGAACCTCGCCCACGCCGCGCCCGGCAGGCTCTTCTACGACCCTTTCGTCGGCACGGGCTCCTTCCCCATCGCCTGCGCCCACTTCGGCGCCCTCGGCTTCGGCAGCGACATCGACGGCCGCAGCATCCGCGGCGCCGGCGGGGACCGCAGCGTCAGGGGCAACTTTGCGCAGTACGGCCTGCTGGACCGCGTCGGTGAGTTCTGGACCGCCGACCTGACCAACACCCCCATCAGGAAGACCCGGTGGCTCGACGGCATCGTGTGCGATCCGCCGTACGGCGTGAGGGAGGGTCTGCGCGTGTTGGGGTGCCGGGATCCGGAGAAGACGCCGTGGGTCGTCGAGGCCGGGAAGCAGCGGTACAAGTAAGTCATTGATGAGCACCGGTTTCGCCTTTACTGGTGGCCCTTTTACCCCCTATCTCCACGGAATCCCTTGTCCCCCCCCCCGCCGACGAACCTCGTCTAACATCCCCCAGATCGGGAGACTTCATCGCCCCGAAGAAGCCGTACAGCTTTCTCGTCATGCTCGACGACATCCTCCAGTTCGCCTCCGACACCCTCGTCGACGGCGGCCGCCTCTCTTTCTGGATGCCCACCGCCAACGACGAGGACCAGGAGATCCCCACGCCGCAACACCCTCGCCTCGAGATCGTCGTCACGTGTGTGCAGCCCTTCAACAAATGTGAGTTTATCTTTTGCAGACTGTTGCCTATCACGACTTGTCTTCGTTTCACGATTGCTTCTGTCAACCGTCTTGCTGACCTGACTTTCTCTCCAAGGGTCTCGGAGACTTATCACATACCGGCGCATCCCCGACAGCCAGGTTGATCCGGAGAAGCTGGCCGCCTATAAGCGCACATTCGTAGCGGGAACAACGGCAGATGAGCTGAACCCTTTCCGAAAGGGCTACTTCACCAAATTTGAAAAAGAGGAAGCCTAGCGATAGAGGGGGAGGAAGAAGAAGTAGAAGAAGAAAAAGGCCATGTACAGCTCCTCCTAGAAAAAGAAAAAAACTTTGAAAGAGCCCGATTCTCCTTTGATGATGCCTTGTCCGTGCCCGATAAGAAATACTGTGAATATGTTGGTGTATCTCTCTCTCTCTTTCTCCCTCCCCCTCCCCCCTTCTCCGTACCTAGGTAGGTGTCGTAACCCTCCCTGTCGTAGCCGGCCTTGAACTATTCCTCCTTATACCCAAGGCGCACCAAGGCATCGCCATTTGATATCATTTGCAAAATCAAAAAGACGAGAAAATGAAAAGAGAAAAAAAAGTGGGAGTGGCATGCGACCAAGCAGGTATACTCCCGCGCGCTGCATTAGGCTGCAGTTGCGCTTGTGCCTCCTTCACTACAGCCCGCCGAGCCCCGCAGCTTCCAAGGTAACCGGTCTGGGTCTCGGAATCTCATCTGAATTCCATGGCACCGAAGCAGCCCCTATCCTCCACGTGCTTGAGCTCGAGCTGCTGAAACCTGGTGGCGGCAGTTTTGTTAGCGAACCAAGAAGAAAAAAGCAAGCAGAGGAGAAGGAAAAAAAAGGAGGGCCCAAGGAGCAAGTTCGGGACAATCGTCGGCACGTACTTTTCACTTTTGGAGTGGAAGTAGATGCCACTCACTTCACCCTTGATCTGGTTGAAGCAAATGTAGTAAAAGCCCTCGAAGCTGGCACCGGAAATGGTGCGCACGCGGTGGTCAGGGACGAGGAAGTGTTCCTTCCAGCGCATAAAGATATTCTCGCGCTGGGCGACGTCACGGATCACCACAGGGCCCTTGCGCGCCTGCTTCTGGAACGGGCGGAAGGCGTTGAACTTGGCCCAGTGGTTCAGGTCGATCTTGTCGGTGGCGCCCCAGGTCTCGTGGTTGGTGATGAAGCTGTATTTCGTGCCAATGATTTCGCCCTCAAAGTACGTCGTTAATGTTGGGTGATCTTCGGTGAGGCCTGCATGTACGCATACGCGCACAGAGTTTAGCAAACGGTTACATGAGGGGGGGCGGGGGACAGCCGTCCGCACCTTGGATTCGCAAGTATCCGCACAGGAAGGATTCCCTTAAGTCGACGTGCTTGATTTCGACCTGCACGTCGTACACCTGTCGTTCCGATTGTTGTGTCCCGTGGAATTTGCTCCCAGGGCGCAAGAACGACGATGCAGTTGCCGGAATGGCCTGTCGCATGTCAGTTGACAGTGCAATCGATAAAACGTGTATATGCATCGCCAGATACGTACCCGCATGTTGGAAAAGTCTGAACCCATGGACGGAGCCATGAGCTCCTCTTCCCAAACATCGTCGGCATCCAAGTCCACGCCCTTGCTGTCGTCGTGCGCCGATGTTGGCGACAGCCTGGGATCGCCATGCCGCCTCGTGCCATCTTGTCGGGACGTCCTCGACCTGTCACCGGCCAAGTGGACCTCCTCGTCGGACTCGGTATGCTTGAACGACTCCATATCTGCCGCCGGCGACGAGTGCGCGGTGCCGGTGCCGCCCGACTGCGGCCTCGGTGACATCGTGGTGGAGCGGGAGGAGGACGCGGCGGATGTGGGCTCGTCGTCGATGATGACCTCAGTGCTCATGCCCTCTGCTTGCGACATTGGAGCGCTGACGGGGGCGGGGGAAGCGTCCTCACCCATGCGGTCGTCGTGATGGGTGTCCATCTCGGCAGGTCCCTGGTTTGCATCGGTAGGCGGGCGCCAGCTGCGTTGCGGGGTTCGTGAGCTGCTGTCTTCAGGACATGTCGAGAAACTGTGGGATCGGGGGGAATGAGGGTCGGGAGGAGGATTGGATGAAGGAGTGGGCATGTTGGGCGGGAGGAAGTTCGGGGTCGCGTGTCGTCGAGTGCGGCGGGTGGTGGAGATGTCGATGTCGGGCGATGGGGTTTGGTCGCGTCAACGGGGAACGGAACGGCTGCGGCTTTACCGCCGGCAGGGTTGGTAGGGGGGCTCCGCAATGATGGCAGCAGGGGGAGAAGAGGAGCGTCGAGGTCAAGTAATGGATCGAGGGTTGTTGGTCGGTGTTTTGAAGACGCAGTGGCAGGCGACGTCAGGGTTCGTTTGCGAGCGATCGCGGGTTCGTGTGACTCGGTCGAGATGATGATGAAGAGAAGCGATCCAGGCCAGTTGCTAGTTGGTGCAGTCGGTGACGCAAGGGACTACACAATCACAGGCCTGACAAGCGAGAGATAGCGGTCGGGGGAGGCTCGAGAAGGGTATTGGTCGAGACGAATACTACCCCAGAAACCCGCAGGGGACTGAGTTCGCGGGGACAGGTCGTAGAGAGAAGATGCCGATGTTGGTTGATGAGAGTTGTCATCCGCAAGGGTCAAAGCAAGTCGATGATGTGTAAAGCTCGTCGCAGATGACAAAGTCTTTTGACTTTGAGGGGAATAATATCGAGTGCAGGACGACAACAGCAGCAGCGAGTGCAACAGATGGGTGGATGGATGACTGATGTGACAGAAGCGAAATCGGTCGAGGCAGACTGGAAGTGGAAGAAATGGAAGTGGCTGCACGTAGCAACGGCACCGGTTGGAATGACAGCGGAAGGGGGGGGGGTGATTGTCGGATTGGGGGAAGGGAGACAGATACACACCCAGACGCATACAGACAGACAGACGGGAGGGAGGGACTGGACAGTATCTGTACCTACAGACAGTACGTACACTTTATCGTCAGAAAGGGTGCCGGGATGGGGGTGTAATGGGAACGAGAGAAATGGGGGTGACCGGGAAGGAGGGACGACGACGACGACGAGGGATGGGATGGGACGGGAAGGGCCTCAGCTGCGTCGATTGGACACATAGCGGCATTGATGATGAGGATGAGGGGTTTGGCTTTTTTCTTGTCTGTATTCTTCAACTGGGGCATCATTACAACTAGTTGATGTATCATGACATGAGACTGAGTGACTTGAACCCCCATTGTAAGCAAAGGCAATCTACCACGGCGACTTACACCAATCCCTTTTTTCCTCTTCTCTTCCTTTCCTGGAAAGAATGTAGATGAGAGTAAGCGTACCTACATGAAATGGGGGTCAATGAGTGAGTGAGAATGCGCGAGAGAGTGGGTAAGGGTCAAGGGCCAAGGGCCAAGGCAGAGGCAGAGGCGGGCGGAAGACGGGGGAGGCAGGTGCAGTCAGTGCATTGCAGCCGATGACGCCTGCGTTCCCCGCCTTCTGTCTGCCCACAACCTTCTCTCCACCATCACTCACCATCGCCATCACCATGAACATCACCACCATCATCAACTAGACTTGCAGTGCAGGGAGAAAGTGGAAAGGAAGAAAAATTAGGAGCAGAAGAAAATGGGGACAGCAAGCCACAGGGAGGGCCACGCATCGTTTACCGCTAGCCACGTTGGAAGGGGGGCACGACATGTGTCATTTCTCCGCTGTCACGCCTCGCCCGCCGCAAAATGTGGTTTGCGCCTCTTTTTCTCTCCCTCTTGTCTGTCTGTCTGTCACTCTTCCTTCTGCCACTCCATCCCGTCTGCTGCTACCGCTGTTGCTGTCGCTTCAGGCGGCTCGACCCTGCCGCGCGCTGGGTGGATGTGGTGCGCCACCTGGGCCAACTGGTCTAGCCCGTCTAGCTGACGGCATTATGCCCACCGTCTGCAGATAGTGTGGCTTGGAGGCTTGAAGGCTTGAAGGGACCCTGGGACACATCACTCAATGGGACCGCTGGCCGCCGGCCGACCATGGCAACTGGCGCAGCAGCGAACCGTCGCCAGCCCCGCCAACTGACGCACTTCTCTCTGCCACCCACGAACCAACTCATCACCCACTCACTCATCCACTCGCACCGAAAACGAACCCACTGAGACGAAACCTTGGCGGTCTGTCTGCATGCACTGAGAAACCTCGCGTGCCCTGTTGCTCCCCTGTCCCGTTTCTGCATCAGCATGCGGTCCTGTTTTTCTTAGGGGTCAAGGCTTTGTCTTCCGTCGGGCTTGCGGGCTCTTCTCAGCGCCCGTTTCCCTCCTCGTCCAGCCTTCGCGACGGGACGGAGGCTTCGGCAGGGCGCTGAATGCATCTCGCTGCGAGCACAGACTGGGGCCAAACTCTGTGCTCCTGCAGCGACTCTCTTTTCCATTTTCCTGCATCAGGCCCTCAGACACTGTCCAAGCACCTCTCTCATGATCTCATTTCGCGCCTACACTAACCAACTAGCACATCTCGTGGAGCTGTAACCCCAGCCTTAAAGTGCACTGGGGTTAGTCAATGTCTGCCGTTCAGCCTCCCACCTGGCCTCTGAAGCCTCATCTTGAGCTCTCGCGTCCACAGCTCTAGTCCAGACGGGCAGGCAACTCCCAAGTCAGGTCTCAGCCTCGTGTGAAGAGGGCTGTGCAAGTTGGCACATTCATCCCTTATTCGCCAAATACCCCTCCGTCTGAGTCCGACTCCAACAGCTAGCTCGTTGCCAACATCTCCGAACCCCCTGTCCTCGCATTCTTTGTGCTGCTGGTCTGCTGTCTGCTGTTTTGCTGTTGTCAAGTGTCTCTGAGCATCAAAGTGTCGCCGTATGATGGATGCATCTACCAAACGAAGTACAACATTCGCCCCTGTTCCAGATGAAAGCTCTGCTCGGCATCACCCGAAAGGAATGCTTAAAGAGACCCTTGGACGCGCCCGTCGTGTCTCGAGTTTCCCGGGTATCAAACTTTGAGAGTCATCGCAGCCACCCACACACCCCTTCGCATGAGAGGCACTTGGGGATCGGCCTCGCCGCCAAACACGCCGCCAACGTCTGCCATGTTCTTCCATGCCTTCTTCTGGCGCGATCCCAACGCCGGGCACCAGCGTAACCCGCCACGCCATCAACGACCTTTCCCCCCTGCAAGCCTTGTCGGCTACCTAGGTAGTGCAACAAACAGCCCGCAACAGCCGCCGTTCGTCCCAGCCAAGGTACTTGTAAGTTGCACAGAGGAACACAGCTTGCCTAGTGTCGAACGGCGCCCGTTCCCCCGGGTCTAACCCGGATTTATCGCCGTTCGCCTAGCATGCGAACCGCAACACCTAAGTTCCTCGAACCAAGTGCGACAGATATCCCAACTCAGAAGGTCGATCTGACCGAGTACCTGCGCCTATTTTCTGACAGCGAGCCGCATGTCACTTACGATAGAATTTTTTTTAAAAAAAAATTAAAGAGGTCATACGCAACTACGCGCCTCCTGCGCTCCGTCGTCATTCCGCGCCGCAACTCTTTGGATCTTACGTCGAGTGTGGAGGGGGCTCGTGCGTGCTTGCATTTAAAATAGTAAGCAAACAAAGGCGAAAAACATATCTGTCAAATTTTTTCTTTCCCCAGGGGACACATGACCGCAGGTCATGCAGTCTCGTCAAGTCTACCTCAAAATATGGGACGACGGGCAGGACTCCTGAATTGTCCGCCTGCCCGTCCGTCCGTTCGCCAGCTCATCGTCTGAGCTGGAAGGGTCCAAGAACCCTCACCTCCATGCGTCCAACATGCGTGTTTTTCTCATCGCTAGAAAGAGAGGAAAATTGTTGCTCCGCAGGTCACATGCGGTCTTTCGTCATGGTCGTCTCGTAGCCCCCTCACGTGGGAACCGCTGGCCAGTTGTCCCGGGTATCTCCAATTTCTTCGTTGTCGCCGCCATTGACATCGTCCCGTTTAGATGGGCTTGATCTTGAAGTGCAGGGCAATCAGACTGAAGACCAGAGCCTTCAGATCTTGCACTAGATAGTAGAACACTCGCAGTCCTTCGGGGTCGGCCGACTCGGTCACGTCGACCAGTGAACCAATCTTAGCGGTCTGTACGAGACAAGTCAGCCCAGTTCTTGAGATAACAACGAAGCCGTCGTCACCCACCTCGAAAGAAATATGGTCGTTGCCCAGCCGAATCTCGAGTTCTTGACGTCCGTCTTTGTTCTTTTGTGGCCACTTGGAGTCGTCTTCCCTTCACAGTGTGTCAGCGGTGTCGGGGTGCAGTCCGTCGCGGAAGCCGTACTTCATGATCTCGCTTGTCTTGATGATGCGCTTGATCTCGTCAATGATAAGAGCGCTGACGCACACTAAGTTTCCCTAGTTAGCCACGTGCATTGCTATTTCGAAGTCGTCATCGGCGTCGTACTCTCTTTGCGAATCAGGCTGTCGTTTCGGTAGTTGGAGTTGTTCGCGTAACGCGCAACTGCGCTTCTTCCATCGCCGAGAACGCGGAAGTCGAATTCTGAGGACCATCGTCAGAACGCAAGGTCGAGGGATCGGTCAAGTGATGGCGGGGTCGCTGTTACCCAGGAACTCGTGTCCGAACCGTCCAGAATGGCCAGAGCTATTTTCCGGTTAGCCAAATCTCTCTAGCGCTCGGTAAGAAGTGATACATACTAGTATCGGAGGTAAAACTGATCAGTAGGGGCCGCCATCGTTGCGGCTGTGGTTGACAATAACGACGTCGGTGGTGTCTTGTCGCGGCTGGTGTCTTCGAGCTGCAAGGCTGGAGACTTGAGAATGCGAGAAAAGCGGGATGGTCCCCCTTCCCCCGTACTACCGGCCGAGTGCCAGTGACGGCGACCTGGCAGGGGTCCCGGATCGAGGTGGTCCAAGCTCCGACCAATTGGGGAGCTTCATCAAGAGAGACTCAATCCAGGGATTGTCCGGCATCTTTAATCCGTTCCGTGGTTCAGGGTCCCCACCAAAATCACGTGGGCTTTCGCTTAGTGACACCTGTTCGGCGCCCAGGGACAGATATTCACGAATGGGCCAGATCGAGAGGCCAGCCGCGAAGCCGTATATCGGATCGAATTGCTCCCCAAACAGCACAACTGGGCGACACATTTCCTTCTGAGTCTTGCGTGGAAAGAGGACGACAGTCTGAACGGATGGTCTGAAAATTCGGCATCCCCCCTCCCCCCAGAAAGGTTTTCCCCCCTTGAACCCACCAAGCAAGCGTGTATGTACCTTCACACGGCGTAAGCTTCCCTTAGCTAACACGTATTCCGCCCCGTCCCCCTAGGCCGTCCAATCCCCACCGCCCAGGTTCGATACATCCCACTCGAACACTACACCCCCCGACTTCCCCCTTGAACACTGTCCTCAACCTCACCGCGCCGGCACTTCGCCAGCAAACACCACAGCAACTGCCCACGATGGCCTCCTTTCTGGAAAATGCGTACAGCTTGGTGCACCAGGACAATGCTGCCGACATCCCTTCCCTTTCCGACCTGCGCACGCAGCTCGAGAAGGGCACCGACGAGAGCAAGGTCGAGACCATGAAGCGCATTCTCACCATCATGCTCAACGGCGACCCGATGCCTAACCTGCTCATGCACATCATCCGATTCGTTATGCCCTCGAAGCACAAGGCTCTGAAGAAGCTCCTGTACTTCTACTATGAGATCTGCCCCAAGCTCGACTCCAATGGCAAGCTCAAGCAGGAGATGATCTTGGTCTGGTTCGTGGCTTGGCCTATCGTCCCGTGGAGCTGCAATACCCCCCCCTTGCTAACACTTTGGCCTCAGCAACGGTATCAGAAACGACCTGCAGCACCCCAACGAGTACATCCGTGGAAACACCCTCCGTTTCCTGTGCAAGCTTAGGGAACCCGAGCTCATTGAGCCTCTGCTTTCGTCCGCGAGACAATGCCTCGAGCACCGCCACGCCTACGTCCGCAAGAACGCCGTCTTCGCCGTCTCCTCCATCTACACACACTCCGCCTCCCTGATCCCCGATGCCTCCGACCTCATCGCCACCTTCCTCGAAGCCGAGAACGACGCAACATGCAAGCGCAACGCCTTCGCCGCGCTGGCGTCGATCGACCACGAAAAGGCCCTGCTCTACCTGAGCACCGTATTCGAGGGTATTCCGAACGCAAAGGAGCTTCTGCAGCTCGTCGAGCTCGAGTTCATTCGCAAGGATGCCGTCCAAAACTCGCAGAACAAGGTAGGATCCCTAGAAGGACTGGGGGCTAGGGGCACATACCTAACCCGAAGCAGGCGCGGTATCTCAGACTCATTTTCGACCTCCTCGAAGCAAACGCCTCGACCGTCGTGTACGAAGCCGCTTCTTCATTAACCGCCCTCACCAACAACCCTGTCGCTGTCAAGGCCGCGGCCGCCAAGTTCATCGAGCTCAGCATTAAGGAGGCGGACAACAACGTCAAGCTCATCGTGCTGGACCGGGTCGACCAGCTGCGGAAAAAAAACGAGGGTATCCTGGACGACTCGGTTATGGAGATTCTCCGCGTCCTCTCCAGCCCCGACATTGATGTTCGACGCAAGGCCCTGGACATTGCCCTCGAGATGGTGTCGAGCAAGAACGTCGAGGAGGTTGTCCTCTTGCTCAAGAAGGAGCTGTCCAAGACCGTCGACCAGGAGTACGAGAAGAACACCGAGTACCGTCAACTCCTCATCCACACCATCCACCAGTGCGCCATCAAGTTCTCCGAGGTTGCTGCTAGCGTCGTCGACCTTCTAATGGACTTCATCGCCGACTTCAACAACACCTCTGCCGTCGATGTCATCAACTTTGTGAAGGAGGTCGTTGAGAAGTTCCCCAACCTGCGCAAGCCCATCGTCCAGAGGCTGGTTGCTACCCTGAGCGAGGTGCGCGCCGGAAAGGTGTATAGGGGAATCATGTGGATTATAGGAGAATATTCCCCGGAGGAGCGCGACATCAGGGATGCATGGAGGAGCATTCGTGCCAGCCTTGGCGAGATCCCGATTCTCGCTTCGGAACAAAGACTTCTTGACGGTGACGGCGACGAGGAAAACAAGGAGCAGGTCAATGGCCACTCCAAGCCCGCGGCACCCACCGGCTCCCGAAAGGTCCTTGCCGACGGTACTTACGCTACCGAGACGGCGCTCACCAGCCAGTCCGCTGTTGCTGCCAAGTTGGAAGCCGTCAAGGCTGCCCAGAAGCCTCCTCTGCGCCAGCTCATCCTCGACGGCGACTACTACCTCGCAACTGTTCTCTCCGCCACCCTGGTGAAGCTGGTCATGCGCCATGCTGAGATCTCTGCCGAGTCCGCTCGTACCAATGCACTTCGGGGTGAGGCCATGCTCATCATGATTTCCATCATCCGTGTCGGACAGTCGCAATTCGTCAAGGCCCCTATCGACGAGGACTCTGTGGACCGCATCATGTCTTGCGTGCGGTCATTGTCTGAGTTCACCCAGAACAAGGAGCTCGAGACTGTTTATCTCGACGACACCCGGAAGGCGTTTAGGGCGATGGTCCAGGCCGAGGAGAAGAAAAAGGCTGCCAAGGAGGCTGTCGAGAAGGCCAAGACAGCGATCCAGGTCGACGACGTTGTCC
The DNA here is from genome assembly GCA_006783085.1 of Colletotrichum shisoi. Taxonomy (NCBI): domain Eukaryota; kingdom Fungi; phylum Ascomycota; class Sordariomycetes; order Glomerellales; family Glomerellaceae; genus Colletotrichum; species Colletotrichum shisoi. The sequence goes on from PUHP01000332.1 coordinate 26,448, forward strand.
AGATCCGCCAGCTGTCCAAGAAGAATGCCAACGATGGACTGGATGAGATTGAAGTCGACCTGGAGAGGGCAACCGGCGGAGAGGCCACTGCAGAGGATCTGTCATCCAAGCTCAGCCGCGTTGTCCAGCTGACCGGCTTCTCCGACCCCGTCTACGCCGAGGCCTACGTCAAGGTGCACCAGTTCGACATCGTCCTGGACGTGCTGCTGGTCAACCAGACCATGGAGACGCTGCAGAACCTGTCAGTCGAGTTTGCTACTCTTGGTGATCTCAAGGTTGTCGAGCGCCCGACGACACAGAATCTGGGTCCCCATGACTTCCACAACGTCCAGTGCACTATCAAGGTCTCGTCCACGGACACCGGTGTCATCTTCGGCAACGTCGTCTACGACGGCGCCCACTCTACGGACACTAATGTTGTCATTCTCAACGATCTCCACGTCGACATTATGGACTACATTCAGCCCGCAACGTGCACCGAGACGCAGTTCCGCACGATGTGGACCGAGTTTGAGTGGGAAAACAAGGTCAACATCAACTCCAAGGCCAAGTCTCTCCGCGATTTCCTCGAACAACTGATGGCAGCGACCAACATGAACTGCCTGACCCCGGAGGCCAGCATGAAGGGCGACTGCCAGTTCCTAAGCGCCAACCTGTACGCTCGCAGCGTTTTCGGTAAGTCCTTGGAATCACTGAACATCTAGATCATGCATGCTAACAACCGTAGGCGAGGACGCTCTGGCCAACCTGAGCATCGAGAAGGAGGGCGAGGAAGGACCCATCACCGGCTTCGTCAGAATAAGAAGCAGATCGCAGGGCCTGGCCCTGAGCCTGGGTTCCCTCAAGGGCCTCAACAAGATCGGCTCGACGGCATAAAGGGGTTGATGGGCCGATTTTGGTGTTATATATCGAAACAGCAGTGTTGGTTGCCCCGGCTGCCTGGGGGCCTAGGCCCGTGGGTGTAATGAGAGCCAAGGAGGTGCCGTGGATGACTCCGAAACCAAAAGCAAAGACACGGTTCGTTGGGAAGGGGAGCAACTGACGGCTGGCTTAGTTGGAGCGGCTGTCAGTGTTGAAATGGGGAACGATTAGGGAAGAGGGAGGGGCGAAGTCTGGTCTTGTGTTTTTCTTCCCTCGGCTTCTCCCCTTCTCTCTCTCTCGTTTTTGGTTAGAGTAAAAAGTGCAGCCCGGTCAGGCGTCATGAGTAGGTAGAAATGAGATGTTCTTCATGTTCCATTCGGGCTTTGCAAGTTGGTTTGGTGACGAGGACGACATGTCCCTATTAGTCGGAACTTGCCCCATGACATTTCACATACGGCATCGAAAGGAGAAAGTCCAATACGGGGATGAGATTAATCTTGGTATTATTAGTCCTGAGTGGACCCCTATGCCTCCTATTGAGTCACTAGGAGAGTGGCAGATCAGACTGGTTGTAGTGGCCACTATTAAGAACTAAAGAGAATTAAGAGAGGAGAATTACAAACTCTTGCAGTGACGTGACTTTTTTTTATAACAAACAGACGCCATGCAATGGACAGCCAAATCAACAACATTTGGGGATGAAAGGTGTGGAGGCTTTCACCTCTCTCCCTCATCCTTGCCAACGCCGCATTTACCTAAACAAAAAAGCCAGGAAACTAGCTATAAAAAAAACAGAGTAAAAAGAGTCTTGGACCGCAATGAAAGGGGTATTTGTCCAGACTGAAAAGAGAGAGAGAGATAGAGGAGAGGGGGGGGCAGAGATCAGACCAAAGGAAAAGGTGTACTGATATAAGGAGTCCATGTGAGATGTGAGAGTGCGCTGAAAGGGGTGTATGGCGTGTAGGTTGAGAATCGTCAGGCACAGACAGCTTCTGATGAAGTATGAGTGCCGTTCAAGTGCGCTCCAAATGTCTGTGATACTCTGCCTAGACTTGGCAGAGGCCAGCACACTCCCTCACTCCTCGCTGCCCCCAGCGCCTGCAGGCGAGGAGAGAGGGCTAGGGGGGGTTGGATCAGATGCGAGTCCTGACGACGCGTAGGCCGACAAACAACCAGGGCGCGCATTGAATCATCGGAGACTGTCCCCGATGATGCTATCGGTCGAAGACGAGGGCATTTAACACATGACCCTCCTGCCAGCCCTGTTCGACGAGGGGGAGGTTCTCCTTGAGAATCCTGCCCATGTAGGCGATGCGGACCTTTTTGGCGGTGGCGAGCTAGTACTTTCGTCAGATGGAATACAAACAAAAGGCGGTTTTGCAACAGGCCGATGACTTACGCCTGCCTCCTCCTGGATCTTTCGGGCAACGACTCTGACGGTGTCCGACTTGAGGAAGCTGACGGTGACGTCGCGGGCGGTCTCGCTGAGGCGGGCCAGCACGGAGAGCTGGTCTCGGGCGTCGACGACGGCCTTGCCCTTCTCCTCCCTGCGGCGGAGGTTGTCGTCCTCGTCGAGGTCCTCGGTGGTCTCGTCGCCGCCGGCGAGGTCGTCCTTGAGGTCTGCGGTGGAGAGGGCCTCGTCGGCGACGGTGACGTCGTCCTCGACGAGGTTGGTGGGGTCTGCGACGAGCCACTCGGAGAGCGGGTAGTAGTTGCCCAGCTGATCGTAGGCGCCCTGGGCGAGGTCGCCCGTGGGGAGGGTGATCTCGGCGGCGTCGAGGATGCCCTGGGCGGTGGCGAGGCCGTTGGTGCCGTCGGCGGCGGCGCCCTGGGCGACGGGGTCCCAGAGGACCTCGAGGGCGGCGCGTAGGGACTGCCAGACCTCGGGCCGTCCGGTGACGCGGGTGTCAAAGAAGTCGGCGCGCTCGCGGTTGAGGGCGGCGCGGGTCCAGGCGCGGCCCTTAGAGGCCCAGACGTGGCGGCGCAGGGGCTTGTTGATGTGCTTGTCGAGGGGCATGTGCGAGTGGCGGCCGCGGCGGCGGCCCGAAGAGGTCGGTGTGGACTCGGCGGCGGAGGCGTCGCGGGAGCCAGAGGTTGCGGCGACGGCGCGATTAGTGGTTCGGGCGGAGTCCGTGTTGGTCGGATCCGGGTACGGGCCGTCGGCGTCGAGGCGGGAAGCGCAGCAGCCCTATGGGACGTGATGTTAGTCTGAGAGCTTCGTGGCGGGTGTTGGGCGGAAGTGGTCTCTGTTGGTACGGGAAGAGGAACGAGGGGCAGGGTGGAGATACCATTGTGTCAGAGCCTCAACGTAGGTGTGGAAGGGAAGGGGGAGCAAATGTATGCGCGGGGGTTTAGCAGGTCGCGATGATTCGTGCCATCGCCTGGGACCGTCTTGCTGATGATGTGCAGCTCGTCGGGGGGTTGACGGGGGTGTGAGCAGTAAGTTGAATGGGCGCAAGTAATCACGAGCACAGAGACGTGTGTCTGTGTGACTTTGCGACAGAGCAAACGAGGTCCTAGTAAGGATGGAAAGATGGATCGGGAAAAAAATGAGGAGAGGAGAAGATCGGGCGTCAGTCGATGGAAGGTCTGGACCCCGGCTTGGTTACTGTGTAGTGCTGGACCTGTAGTGTTGCTGGTTGGTTGGTTGGTTGGTTGGTTGATGGTTGATGCACCGGGTCGTTGGTGTAACGTGATGGATTGCCGGACGACAAGGCGAGGAAGAAAAGAAGGTTGTAGTGAGTGAGGTGGTGACTGAGCGGACTAGGTTCGGGTTGGTGGTGACGGAGCGCGTCCTTCAGTGGCTGCAGTTCCCCGGAAGAGGATCTCGGGAAGCGGGCAGGGGGGGGGGGTCGACTGCGAGAAACGCTGGAGACGCCCTAAAGGATTGCTTGTTTTTTTTGTTTTTGGTAATGGGAAACTCGCTTAGGACCTGACCGCCTGAGGTCTGGACCTCGACTTTTCGTTCTTTTCTTCTTCTTTCCCTTTCATCCCTATTCACATTTGTCAATCATGTTTTTCCGTTTTTCTACCATGTTTCCCGCTCGCAGGACAAACAAACTTCCCGAATCAAGCGTCTCCATTCCAATCCGTCCAAGTTCCCCCGTTCGCACGTGGGCCTCTCTTTGTCCCGATCAACGCTTGTGAATGACAATGGAACCGACCGAGACAACTGATCAGCCCAAACCCGGCCTGGCGGTCTCTTGCTCTTCGAATCCTTTCTCCCCCCCTTCCCCCCTTCCCCCCTTCCCTCTCCAGTTTTTTCCCTCTTCATCATAAGTGCCTTGGCGAGATTCATCATAGAGTCGGCCCAAGACAGGGATCATCCCCGGCATTTGTCCCACTCTTCTGACTTCGGGATGCCCTTGGTTTTGTGCTCGATGTCTCCTTGATTCAAGTTGAACGAACCGCCGAGCACCTCATACACTGTAACACTGATGAGTGATCGATAGATGACCGGACAAGCCCGGAAGACACTCAACCCGTGATGGGTAGCATTGCCTCAGCATTCACACTACGAGAAGTTACTTCATGGCAACAGGATGACGGACACGACAATTGCAACAGCAAAGCCCCAGTGGATGGAGTCAGGCCCGGCATGTCTCGCATCACGCTGCTTGACGAATCCAACCGAGATGCCGCTGCCGGCTTTCGGTCCCCTTGACCGCGCCGCTTTGGGCCCAAGGTCGCTTTACTTGACTAACACGATCCATTCCTTTTGCCAGACGAATCCCGGACACACCGGCTATTCCTAAAGACCCAACTCGCGTGCCCTTCATCAATCCCACGGAGCCTCCGTGCCATGCCGTTTCGGCACCCACCTGGCCCAGGTCACCCGGCCCAGTCTCTCTTTACACTATTATTCCTTACCCGCCGCAAACCCCCTGATTTGTATCCATCCGGGCCCAGTCTTCAGTCTCCCTGCGTCGGCACCTCTACCCGCCAAACGGCAGATCAACGGTCGCGGCCGATGACGTTCGAATCATCCGTCAAAGACGGCGGCCCGGACGGTCCAGCCGGGTCAGGTTTCTTGTCGATCGGTCGTTGGGCGCCATGTCACTAATTGACTGCATGTACCGCCTCCTCGGGTCGCACCCATCGATGGCCGATTAATCACCACAGGTATTTGCGGCAGTTCTTGGCGCCGCAAAGACACCGCACCATGTCGCCCTGCTTGCGCTTGTCCTTGGCGTCGTCCTCCTCTTCGCTGACGCCGTCGACGTAGTCGAACGTCAGCTGCTCGCCCCGCGGTATGTCCCGCAGCGCGAACATGGCGATGTCGTGGATGTGCTTGTCGGCGTGGTCCCCCACGCGCGCAAAGATGCGCAGGTTCGGCTCGCACGAGTGGTTGATAAACCGCGTCGGCCCGGACATGAACTCGCCGTCCACCTCGAGCGGCGGGCCGCGAAGCCGCACGTCCGGCGAGTCCTGGTCCGTGAACTTGTCCAGCGCGAAGAGGTAGACGTCCTTGCGCTCCGCAATGCTGGACGCGTTGCGTCGCCGCTGTGCCTCCTGCGGCGTGATGATCTCCCCAATGTACTTGTCGACAAACTGGCCCTTCTTGATGTCCACCAGCGAGCGCACCCCTGTTATGTGAACCCGTCAGCCAGAACACAAGTACCACTACTACCAATACCACTACTATTACCACCACTACTACTACTACTACTCGTGCAGCACGTGTCGGGGGCAAGGAAGCTTACCCCATCCCGTCTTCCCCGTCCGGAAAATCTGCAGAGGCACCTTGCGACCTCTCTCGACCACGCGGTTCGGGCAGTTCTCGGCGCACGCGCAGCCTTCGTGGCATTCGTACACGGGCCGCTTCGAGTGCAGGAACTTGCTGCGCAGAAGACCGGCCTTCGCGCCGTGCATGTGGTACATGTAGACCTTGTTCCTCTTGTGACCCTCGTCGTCCGAGGCGTCTTCCTGCTCCTGCAGGCAGAGGCAGCCGCTGTACTGGCACTCCTCGACGTCGACGCACTCGCAGCCGGTGCGGAAACTATCCTCAGCGGCTTGGACGCCGGCCCCGAGCTTCGATTGCTGCAGGAACCGGAACGTTGGCGGAATGACGGCGTCGTCCACTTCGTTCACGATCGTGATGGGGTACTGCTTGTGCGTGGGAAACGATCGGATCTGGCACCAGTGGCAGTTCTCCTGTTCCTTTTCGAGAGCCTGCGCGAACAATGAGTGACAGGTCAGTGTGAGTTTGCCGCCACGGAGAACAAGACGTGGGTGGGAGGTTTGTTGCATTACCCTGGCCGATGACTTTGTAACGGTCGCCTCACGGGCGCCGTGGTGGAAGAAGTGGCGCTCAGTTGCAGCCTCCATGATGTCAGCTATTCGTGAGAGGGACGAGGGTCCGTGGAAACATCCCAGACGTGAGGATAGGCGTATTGTTGGTAAACAGTCGCAACCTGCTCATGGCGGTTCGAATCGTGCCCCGCTGGGCAAGGGAGGCAACGGGGAAGGGAAGATTGACCGACCACTTTACGCGACGCGTCCCGCAAACGCACTTCCCTTCCACGCACGGTCCATCAACGCGAATCTCGCTGAGTCAGGTTCCGAAAGTGGGGCCGTCTGTATCTTCATCCGGCAAGTATCCCATCAAACGCGGCAAGGCTACATACCCACTTTTTCCCCCGCAATACGGTCACATGACCAGAATACATGACGCAACGACATTTATCCCTATGTTGTTTTGTATGGCATTACCA
>PUHP01000333.1:0-21075 GCA_006783085.1 Colletotrichum shisoi
CACAGCTTGTTTTTTAGGTACTAGGTCTTTAATTATTAGGATCCCTTCCTTAGTAAGGGATTCTAATAGTACGTCTTTAAGGTTAGGGTTAATAAGTAACTAAACACCTAACCCTTAGCATTAGGATTTCAGCGCTTAGTACTAGGTCAGCTAGTTACGTCAACTAGTTAGTTTAACTATATTAAACAGTATAGTAATCTAGTCTAACATATTAGTAAATAGGAGACTAGTTAAAATATACTCTTTATAGAAGGGTATTATCTAACAATTAAAATTAGATACATAATAGTAAGTAAAACTAGGCCTATAACTATTACAAGTTAGAGCATACAGTAAGGTATAAAAGAATATAGGAGAAAGATACTTAATTCTAGAAATAAGGAAGGGAACAAAATGCTGCTAGTTATATACATATAGGCACGTAAAGGAGCACGTGACAGGACTGATTCAGGGAGCTTCTGATGTACGAGGATATTCCTGTGACACCAACACATAGACATTCTGTCATAATTGCCTGCCGACAGGTCGTAGAGTGTAAGCGGTTTGTATTTCTGAGCTGCATCTTTAAAGATAAAATGGAAGGGAGTGCAATTGAATCTTGATTACTATATACTACATGAATAGAAGCAACATGGTCTAGTAAGAAGATACCGTGGAGATGGCAGACTCGACAACTTCTGGCAGATACGGCAAGAATCGACACCACCATCCAGGACTCGTAATCCGTGGTAAGCTTCCATTCAGACCTTGGTAACCCGCAGTCACCTACCGCGCTAGAAGTTTGATCCGTCGTATCCGGTACCATCTCCACGGCCGGTGCCGTTGCGGTTGGTAGTAGCCAGCGGCTGGGGAGTCACCTCGTCCGCATACTGCGGGAGGTCGGTAGGGCTTCCCGGTACCTTCACCTCGACGGTGACCACGCTGACAAGCAGGTTCTGCAGCTGGCTGCGCTGCTGAAGCTCGCCGTCGGCCAGCGTCACGCGCCAGTGCAGGTTCTTCTGCAGGTAGGGAATGACGTGGTCCGGCGTCAGACTCTCGAGCAGGCCGGCGACGTACCGCTCGGCGAGGGCGATCGTCAGGGGCACTTGGCCGGTGATCCTCTGGCCCGAGGCGCGCCCCTCCTGGCAGTTCTTGCAAGCGGTGTGCTCGTCTTGGCCAAAGGTCGCGAAGGCGCCCACGTGCGAATGGTTCGTGACGTAGAGGAGGGGAATGGCGTCGTCGGGGGAGCCCAAGAAGACGTGGACGACGTAGTTGCCCCCCAGCTCGGCCTTCTCGGCCTTGATGTTGACGAGCCATTCGAGGTACTTGTTGCCGGGCCCGACTAGTTTTTTCAAGTCGCGGTCTTCTGGAAGCTCGACGTCTGCCGACCCGTTGGCAGGAGACTGGGACAGCGGCTTCTGCTCAGCCGGGTCCGCAGCCGGCGCAGCGGCAGCGGCCTTGAGCGAGGGCTCCTCGGCTTGCAAATGAGCCCTGGCGCGAGATCGGAACTCCTCAGAAACAGCCAGGAAGTCCCCCTCGCCGTTCCTCAGGATGTTCGCGAGAGAGGCGTTCTTCCCGTACAGCCGATCAAGCTCGTTCAGGATGTCCTTCTTGGTGGGGAACTTGGACTTTTGAGTCTCCGGGTACACGTAGCCGAACTCGGTCGTGTATCTCACACCCTCTGATGTCCAGAAGGTTTGGTTGTCCTTGTTGCCGGATTGCGCAAAAGGAGCCAGCGGAGTCTTGACCGTCTCGGCGCCACCGGCCTTGACGAAGAAGTTGCCCCCAATGGAGCCGGTGCCCGCAGTCCGGTCAGTCACGTAGGTGGACGGGTCCTTGGGGTCATCGTGGCAGGCCTGCCAGATAGCAAAGAGACGGTCGATGTTGGTGTGGTGAAGCCAAAAGATGGGGTCGAAGGCGGCAACTGTCGGGTCGCCCATGTGTCCCCCGCCCCCGGAATAGGTGTGGATGGCGTTGTGAATGTCCTCGATGCTACCCCATTCGGCAAAGTCAGGCTGTCCAGGCTTCTCGGGTGGGTTGAATCGGTTGTGAGACGCGGCTCCAAAGTCCTGGTACGACTGGAGGATGAAGAGAACACGCTCTGTCAAGTTCTTGCCTCGAGGGGACTGATCGGTACCAGCAAAGAACCTGGTCAGCTGCTGAACGAGCGAGTTACTGGTGGTCTGGCCGGGATATCGGATGGTGCCTCCGACTGCGGGGAACTAATCATGGCGGTCAGACAAACGGGACTTCCGATACGGAAGAAGGAGATAGTTACCCGGTTGATGTTCCTGTCACTCTTGGACTCTCTGAACCTGTACGTAGCCAGAGGGTTCGGGTCAAGAAGGAAGTCCTGCTGTTTGCCATGGGGGCGTTTGACATGAACTCTTGCTTGGGCGGTGGCCTGAGTCGGAAAGACTCCCAGGTCGGGACGAGCCCAATCCCAGTAGGGCATTCTGAAGTTCTTGGCGGCCTTGACATAGTCGGCTTTGCGCTCGCTTTCCTCGAACTCGTCGGCAACAGCATTTACGTGCTTGTAGAGCTCCGCCTACAACGTGTTAGTCCCTGGAGGAGCAGGACATCTTCAATGGTACTAACCTCGAAGAGGGCGAGATACGGACGGTGCCAGGTAAGAAACAAAATCGAGCTGTGGGTGCAAAACCCCCCAAATCGGTTGTCGACTCGAACCATTTTGTTGTTCCAGTCTCTGTCCGGCCACTTCTTGTACGGAAGTCCATGGATTCCTAGAACTGTCAGCGTGTACTCCGGACGCCTCTGCTGTGGAGTGGACTTACCCGCGATCTCGAAGTAGGAAAGAGGAAGTTTCTCATCCACTGAGTTCTGGAATCTTTCCAGGCCCAGAAGATACAGGTTCCACTGATCCGGGTGGTCTTTGATCACGTCGCGCACCTCCAGCCGCACAGGGGGGTTGGCTATGAACAGTCAGCGTTGAAGCACGAAGTGAAGACATGGCTGCTGACCAGGGTCCTCCGGCTTGATGCCGTGGACGAGAACAGGCCCTTGAGTTCCATCCGAAGACATATTGCTCATAGATTCCAGCGATGTAGTTCAGGTGATTTGGCTAACCGCAGTGGTGAAAAGAGCGATTTACAAGACGAACGAGATACGGCTTATATACCCAACTCACGCTCGGAATCGCAAACTTGAGGCTTGGGCACGAATGCCTCCATCCTTCCGACATCACAGATGACGGCATTCCACCGCCGGAATCTTCGTCATTGCAGCACGAAACGGCGTAAGATATGTCCCTTTGTAGCTGAAAGTTGGAGAAACACAATAAGCACGGTAAGCTGAGCCAGCCATGGCGTCTCAGCTGCTTGCGCCATCCGGAACATGAACCAATTATGTGCTCTCTGAATACTCACCGAGACCCCTGGAATGCATTTAGCGGCTTGAACTGTACGACCATAAGCCCAGGACGGCTTTTGCAGCTAGCAAATGACTGTCAGTATCTCTGCGGCACCGGCGGGGAAGCCGGCAGAAGCTGACGTCTGACGACAGACACGAGGAGGAGTCCCGGGACAACATGTAAAACTCATCGAAGCCAGAAAAGATCCCGAAGCGGTGCGCATAAACCTTGCAGTCATCGAGCTGAAAAACTGTCGTGTAATGCACAGCTTCGCTTCTGGGCGTCTTTGTTAAAAGACAAATCTGCGTGATATGTACACAGTAGCTAATATTCCATACATAGTCAACGAGCCTCATCGAAAGATGGAGAAGTTTGATGGATAGATATCGATGACGATGTGCATGCAGTTACGGGGAAAACTCATCCCATACAGCTCCCGAAGTTTGAGTCGACCCTGGATAGTAACAGAAGCCCCCTTTGTCAGAGAATTCACCTCATAGTTTGAGAGGCTGGACACTTACTCAATTCCCCAGTCCCAGTATTTGATTCTTCCTCCGTAATTGCAGCCATATGCCTCCTTCCTCAGGTATTCCAAGCAGACATCCATCGTCATTGTTGCCGTGCCATCAGTCTTCGGTTCGCTCAGCCTCTGTCAATCTTGTCAATTCTGACACCAGTGGAGACATTTATATGACCAAAGGGAAAGGTTCGTAGAGAACCAGATCTGGGCTTGGTAGCAGTATACCTCGATTTTGAAATCCCACTTGGTCCGCAAATCCTCTTGCATACACGTGCTTCTCGACTCATATTTGGCGAACGAAACATCACCGCGGCCGACCAGAGCCGAACATGCAATGCTGAGCCGTTCTTTGTCGATGGTAGGGTCTTTTTCCTTCAACCATTTCCCGTAGTCGCCTTGCCTTCCGGATGTGTAGCAGAGGGCGTATGAGGCAGACACGTAGTATGTCAATGTGACGAGTATGAATCTGAGATGCATCGTGCTACCCCGTAGAGCACTTCGGTGATAAAAGAAGCGGACTTGATGATGCCAGCCCTTTAACGGTCAAATGGAAAAGCTGAAAGTTGAGCAACTGGCGATAATGTTGAGGAATCGCCGTGAGCAGGTATGTGGCATTCCTTAAAATACTTCTGCGTAGCAAGTTCGATCATTTCCCTAACAATAATCACGCTGGAACATATACGGTTAAATCGGCCGGAACCGTTCTATTTCTTTGTAGACATTGGTCAATCAGTCATTCAAGGCATTTCCAAAAGCATAATTTCAAAGTCTTATTTGAGTGTAACCGTGGCACATGTTGATTATGAGGTCAGCCTTCCCAGTAAACTCCTCAATGCCAAAAGAATTCCAAAGGCGATTCCAACAAGGCATTGAACTTGAGAAAAGTGTGGCGTAGATTACTTGGGACTGGATCTTTCGACTCGAGGTTCACCCTAGATTTCTAGGGGGATATCGGTTTGCATGTGACGGGTGAGGAATCGATTCGAATCTTTCTTTCGATGGGTGGCAAATGGGAACACGAGCCGTTATTTCCATTCAGACCAGATTCAAGATGCTCCTATCCAAGTGCATTTGACACACTCCTTCCAGTAACGCTTTTTAGCTGAAAGAGAAAAACTGTCGGTAAACGAAACCCTAGCTCTCCCTACGCAAGGGAAATACTTCCTCGGAATCGGTGCAAACATCTCAAAGCAGCGCCATTGGGCATTGCCGTATGCATGATGCAATCTCGAGAACGAGATGACATAGGTCTCTCTGTTCTTTGAGACTGTTATGTGCCGCTTCAACGGGTTAATGTAGGGCTGTTCTCTTGGCAATCAGTCCATGGGCCATAAACACCCGCAGAGGGAGCTAAATGCAAGGGAGAAAATGCCATACAATCAAAGGTTTTCATAACGATTCAGTTTCATGCATACTTCTTCTGTGGACCATATCCTCGAAAGTTGATTTTCCCACGGAAAGCGTCTTCTACCCTCCTTCTCTTTCGACTCTTCAGCTCCCAACTTTGCTATTCTACATCATTTCTATCTTCATTCTGAGTCGGTATGATTCTTCTCAAGCTCTCAATCTACGCACTCTCCTTGCTTTTCCCCGTGATAGCCAGCACCAGAGACAACCGCAACAGCCAAGGTGACGTCGACTTGGTACGGCCGAGAGAAGCGACCTCTAGAGGCCAAGGGTCTGGCAGTGGCGGGGGAAATGTCGGCTTTTCCAAGGGTGAACGGATATGGATGCACGATCGCGGTGATGGTGAAGATGTCCTCGAGGGCATTCCAATCACCTTTGGTCCCACCGCAAAATGGACCGAGGATTCGGAAGCAGCGAGGCCCTCTACCTCGGAGGAATCTTCCTCCAGCAACTCAATACCATCAGTACCACGGGATCATGGTAGTAAGGGGTCCGATTCCCACGATCCCTCAGAGGTGCTTGGGGAAGAACCAGTAACGGACATCTCCATTGAGTTGGACAATCACCCCAGATCTCGGTGAGTTTCGTCCTTGAACATGCTTTGGGGAAGGGAAAGGGCTGGCTCCTCGTCTTGGCTAGTTGACTAACGTTTTATGAAGGGACAAGAGCTTGGCAGACATTCAAGAGCGCGACGCCAGCAGACAGGAGCTTTTCGAAAGATATGGTACCTGGACAGACCAATTCGTCAAATGCGTGAGCTATTTGTCCACACTTTACATGGAATATCGTCTCGTCATTATCCGGGGGGTTGTTTATTTTCAAAGCCCCTTGGAGAAAACGATGTCGTCATTCTTGTTAATATTTGCATGCAGCTTGCTAACATGTGCGATTTTTGGATGGTTTGCGTGTTCATTTGCAAGGTTTCCCAAGAAAAAGCAGAATGGCCAGCTCCCCTGCTCTACCCCCGGTGCGTCGGCCCTCCACTCCTTCCGTTTGTTCAAGCAAAGAAAAAGACGCCGCTAACGTCGAGACTTAAATGGGATAGTTGCCTCAACTACGAATGCGTCGGTAAAGGTCCCTGCGTGGGGCAGAATGAGTTGTATGACAAGACATTTGGGACGACATGGGCACCCATAAACGCTACTCAAGCGGCTTGGAAGATGTACTGGCCGTACGGATGGCATTGAGGCGTCGTGAGATTTTCACGGAGGTCCTGGTATGTCATACTGGAGGACGAGGCTGCAGCGATAACTGTCATCGAAGCGCCGAAAGCTTCGCGTCAAGCCCCGGGCTGCTGAGAGATCTCGGTGGCAAATGCACATGGTCCGTCTCGCCTGACGATGTGATCCATGGAAGCAAATATGAGCCACTCAAACCCCGTAGATGCCACTTTTTTTCTTGAACGATAATTATTACACAGAGTTTTACCTGAGCTCTTGTTACGAACGAGCCTGCCAGTTCACCTCCCAGCCAGCATGTAGAACGTGCTAAGCCGGCAGCGACCCGACTGGGCCGGCCATCTGCGACTACCAAGCAAACACGTGGCGCATCCAAGGGGATCTAGAAGAGTTGAAAGCCTCCCTGACTAGTAGGACATCGCTCGTTGAGGCAGCTGCAAGTAGATAGGATTGTACACTTCATCTCATCCGCTGGTTGGGCTCGATCTCGTCTCGGTAACCGCCGGATCGAGACGCTACTTTCAGCCGCCCCCGCATCTCTCACCAGTTTCCTCGTACCAGTTCATGAATCAGCATCCTGGAGACTAAATTATGGAAAGCGGTATTCGGGGTGGGTTGCGAAGCCATGTCTCCTACTCCGGCGGAACCTCGTACAAACACATAAACCTCAACAACAAACATTCGACATCACAAAGATGCTGAAGTGATGTAAGCTCCTCTTGCCCCTCAAGCTACCGGTCCCAGCACACCCCAGGTTCAGGGATCCCAACCCCGGTCCCCGGGTGAGCCGGTTCCCGGAACCCCGTCTCAGCACAGGGCGGCGGCGGCGGCGGTGTGGATTCCCGGAGACCACATGGCGGATTCCAGGCCTCTCTTTGGATGGCGTAGCTAAGGAGGGTCAATGCAGCCCTGTGCGGTCGACAATTTATAAGATCATCCCAATATCGAATACCAAGGGGGCGTGAGCTGAGGAGGGCCCTCCCAGCTGCCGGGCGAGCGCATGTGGCCGTGCAATAGGGATACAAAGCCCCACGCCCAAAGGCAAACATCACTCCCACTACCGTCAGAGAACCAGGGCTTGGCAAAGGCCAGTTTAGTTGAAGCTTCCTGCGTGGTGCAAAAGCCAGGTTTGTGTCCCCCGGGTTTCAGAGTGATCGCCAGGAACAATTTAGATTCAGGAACGGTGGGTGGCGAAGAAGCGGCTGCGCCACACTGATGGTACGGGGAAGGAAACATGGTTTTCGGCAGAGCCTCAGGGGACGAGGGGGACTAGTGTGGGATGAGGTGTCATGATGCTGGTGTCATGATGATGGTGCTCGCGGGGCGATGCTTTCCTCACGTGGTTGACTGATAGGAGGCAGCCCAAGAGACGAACCCGGATACACAGGCTGGCCGACCCTTGCTGAATGGTAGCAATACAGCCAGGTATCAATGTTGTGTTCAGGAGCCAGCAAAAAAGTATTGAAAATAAATAAAAAAGCAGAATTACGAGTCTAAGAGGGGCCCAAAAAGCAACAAGGAAAAGGGATTTAAGGACCAAGTCAGATTTGAAGCAAGCGGATGAACGCTGTTCGATGGTATCACACCCTGGGGTGTTGAATGCGCCAGCCTAATACGCCAGAAGCACGCCATATTGTGTATAGCACCGCAGGGACATGTCGGGGTTTCCCAGCTTAGAGAAGGTAACCTTTGGCGCGTTTTTGCGTAGATGGATTCTTTGTGCCCAGTCCATCAGGGCATTGAGGACCGCGCAAGTCCTATGGCTGCTGGCTGCCAGCCATGCGCATGTAAGGCATGACCAGGGCTCTCACGTATTGGAGGCCAAGAATGCAAAGCCCGTGATGGATTCCAAGAGTCGGACAGCTTTCGTCGGCCTTGGAATGACAACAAAACCGAAAGGAGTAGACTTAGCAGGCAAGCAACGGGGGAGTCGGGGACCGGGTTTCGTCTGCGGGTTGGGCTGCCATGAAGCGGTCTGACGAGCCCACGTTGTGAAATGATTGGCGGCGAGGGGCCTGCCAGGGTTGAAGCCTGCGGGTTGAGAATTGTGCTTGGCACAAGCTTATTCTTCCAGAATTCCAGAGATGGGGAATGGGGCCCTTCGAGCAGTGCAAAGATTAGCATATGAGGGGAATCTATTCCGCAGACCGGCAAAACAGGGAGGGAGGGTGGTGTCTATGTTCGAGGAGGGCGACCGGGGGCCTATGACATGAACCTTGCTGATGTGATGCGCGACCAAAGAAGATATCGGAGGAGGGGATTCCTCTTGCAAGGCCCAATGGAACCGTTTGCGGCCCCGTTCCTTTCCACCGTGTTCCGTGCTGAGTGACCGGGTTATGTAATTAACTGGCAAGCCGTTGTGGAACAATTATACCAGCTGTAGCGGTATCGGGGCCGGCCAGTCATTATCTTCAAAACACCTGGATGGTCGAAGTGATAGTGACGCACCGATGAGTCGGTTAACCGAGCCGGTAGCTGTCCTTCTATCGTGGCGACTGGCGGAGTGGGTGGCTTCAGAGAGGTGCCAACGAAGCATGGCCCAAGAAGACGTGCCGGCTGGTGCAACACACCCACGCTAGTAGAGCTCTCCATCCATCTGTCCTTTGCAGATGACGAATGGAACTATCTACAGGCAATGCCGGAATCAGCCGGATAAATAAGCGAGAAGGAGCGCAAGCAGCCCTGCGACGCTAGCCGGCCGCAGAGTAGGGGTGGGTGGCCCGCCCCGACGGCGTGCGGCATCCTGGGGAAGGCAATTGAGGGGGGGATTCCGCCGAAAGGCACCATTAAGGACGCCGATGAACATTATCTTTGGCAGTCGTAGTGTGAAATCAACGGTCAACGTGGGTGAGAGACCGAGAATTCCGCCATTTGGGCACCAATCCACAGCTTCACATCCAGGTGTTCGTCTGATACATCAAATGCCAGTCGATGAGACATTGGAAGCCATCGGCGTTCGGACAAGCCTGTAAGGAGTTGAGAATCAACAACGTGCTCCCCAAAGAGTTTCGGGATCAACGGCCTGGCGCTTGGTTGCGTCGTCGGTGAAAGAGACAACTGTTGGGGTGCTGGGTTTGTGTCGGGTTGGTCGGTGTGCGGTGCGCTTTGTGGTCCGAGAGGCTGCTACAGGGTAGACCGGGGAACGGGTCCGAGACTATGTCGTATTTGTGTATCTGAAGGCGACAACGACGCAAAGATGAACCCTACATCATAGCGGCCGTTCGGCCATCGTACAGGCCATCGGCTAGGGGCCAAGCCAAAAAGATGATGACCCGGTGTTGCAAATTAGGTAATGGCTGTTCCCATGACTTATGACTTAGACCAGGGAGGGGGCTGCAGCATTGGCATGGATTTCCCCCAGGTTGGAGAGTCACAAACAAGATGCAGGAATGCCTATTCCGAACTGAAGCTCGATCAGCCAAGTCGGTTTCGTCAATGGCTGGAGGGACAGAGGTCTGGTTTGGATTCTCGAGATCCGAGATTTCTTCTGGCTGGGGCGTTTGGAGTTTCTCCAACGGTTTGGCGTTTGGCCCCAAGGACCGAGCCTCTCCGGAGTCTGGAGCCCAGGACCCGACCTAGAAAGCATGTTCCGGGGGCTAGCGCTGAGCTGGCATTGGTGAGGCCGTCCAGGGCTTAACGGGCTACTGGGGCGAGTGGGAAGCTCCGGGAGCCAAGTTAGCAGTCCCGTGTGCGGCGGCGTCACACCGTCCACTCTAAGCGGGGTTTGGACGAAGGAGGGCTTTAGAGGGCTGCTGGGTTGATACCGGCAGCAGGCTGGGGTCGCGCAGGGGGCGCCCGCAGTCGTGGGAATGCCAGCGACGGGGGTTGGATGATCATGTTTTGGTTTGCGCAAAAACTGACTGGCGAGGCGGCGGGCGGGCGCTTGGACTCGGTAGGCGTGTGTTTTGCCTGGGTAAGCTTCCTGGGTTGACGGGCTTCGAGACTCGATAGAATGAGATTTGTATGGTGTACCCGTATACAGAGAGCTGTAGATAAGTCGATTGACGAGGGAATGCGTCGCTGTGTGTGTGTGTGTGTGTGTGTGTGTAGTCGAAGTTGGCGGCCAGGTTGAGTCGGTCCATGTCTCGATGAGCCAGGATGAACTCAACTGCGGTCCGCGGCGTTAGTCTTGGGAGGTGGTGCAGTTTGTCAGACCGGCGCCGACGGAAGCAGATCCTATTTTCCCTGGAGGGTGTGTATATGAGTACGTACCTGGAGCCACGGATATCCGTACCTACACAGCACATCACGTTGCGGCCCGCAGGTGAGATTGATGGAAGCATATCTTTGCTCAGAGGAGACGTGTAGTAATGCGCTGTCACCAAATAGAAAAGGAGGGACAAAATTGATTTGGGGGATGGGATGCGACGACGGTGGAGGTTCCTTCCTTCTTTCCTTCCCTCTTCTTTCCCACGATTGTTTCCTCTCCCCAGATGCCACTACTTTCCACACGTGGGAGGGAGTGGTTGCGACAAGTATCTCCACCGTGGGGATGAGTACATCAGGCATCTCTTGCGTTCCATCGTTATCCGCGGTACATGGTCTGCAGCCTCCTCGACCCCTCATCAGCATGTATCCGTACATACTTTTTATTTTCCAATCCAGGTTTCTCCCTATCAGGGCCATTGACCATTCCCCCTGTGCAATCCCGGTCATTACGTCCACTCCTCCTCTGAGACTTTGCTATGCAGCGTCAGTTGGAGCACTCGGGTCCACCCACTGATAGCAGATAGAGAAAGCAGATATCAAAGTTCAGTGAGCGATCGAGTGGGTGAGTGAGTGCAAGAGGAGTGAGTGAGACACCGCTTGGTTCCCTTGGGAATCCCGATAATCATCATGATGATAAGACAGACTACCGGACTACGATAGTGTTGCATGCCCGTGGATTTGCCGCACAGTTACGTCTGAGATTCAACTCCAGAATTGCCCCTCATCTCACATTCCTCATCTCAAGTACCATTACGTAGAGAGTACAGAGTTACAGATCACGCTCACTATGCAGAGTACAGATACATACCTAGCAATATTCCGCATCTATCCGTACCTTGCTGCGAATCTTATCCCAGGCAAGGAAGGACATTCGATTCACCCATCTCGTCAGGACGAGACCTGGCAGGTTCTAGATGGCAGGGACATGTATCTTATCCAGCAGCCTGCTGCGTAAAGGGGAAACCCACATGTGTGCGCACGCCCGAGCCCACACAGATGGATTGGATTCCCACCGCACACAGACGCAGATTCGCATCGCATGGCAGCGCGTCGCATCGCACTGGCTCACGCTCATCTTCACTGAGATACGGATACCGTGTGTCGGTCGGGGTTGCTTTTCCTCGTTGCACGCCCCCGGCCTACTCCCAGCACACGCCTCTCACAAAGTGTCTGTCGAAGCGAGCCTAACCTAACGGTCCTAACCTGCGTACCACCTAAACTCAGGCACCTGGCAGCCCTCCCTCCCTCCCTCCCTCCCTACCTAGGTACCTTGCCCTCCCTCTCTCACTTACTGCCTCTCACTCACTCCCTCTCTCATCCCCCCCACCCCCCCGGGTCCCTATCCCATCCTAGCCGGGCCCGCACATTGCAGTGTCCAATCCAGAAGCCGGCACACCTCCTTCGTCCGCCCACTTTTTCTCTTTCCTCCCCACGCATGTGTCGTGACGTCCCTCCAATTCCCACACCTCAGCAGCAAATCTCCCACACGCACGCACAACACACAACACACACTCAACGCTCGCTCTCTCTCACACATCCGCACACACTTCAGAGTCGCGACGTACGCCGCTCTCTATCCCTACAACCCCCTTTCCGCCCCAAAACAGCCGGCGACCAATCCTCCATTTTGTCCTGAGTCTCGCCAGATGTTTCCCTCATGTCCAACCCGCCTCGTAACGCCGAAAATGCCGCACCCGCGACCCTGGTGAGCCCCGCGCATTCGTCGCCGTCGCCGTCGTCGTCGCCGCCCATTCCCACCACCATCACTGTTCCCACCACCACCACTCCCACCACTACCACTACTACTACCACTTTCTCCGCCCCCATATCCAGTTCCAAACCCTGTGCAAGTCCCTGTCCGTCCGTTCCAGCCGCCGCCGCCGCTGCTGCTGCTGCTTCTGCCGCTGCCGTTGCCGCCGCTGGTGCAGACGGGTCTTCTGCAGATCCTGGAACTGGATCTGATGTTGCTGGCGTTGCTTTTGCTGCCGCCGCCCCCCAGCAACAACAGCCATCTTTCCCTTCATCCCTCCCGCCATCGCATCCAGACACCCCCCTAGCCCAAGCTGCAGATCTACCCTCTGCCACGGCCGCTGTCACCCAGCACCAGCAGGATGTCTCGAGTCTCGACCCGAATGTTAAAAAGCCCCGAGGCCCTGCCGCCCTCCCGAGGCAGTCCGGTCCGTCCTTGCTAACCCAAGCACTCGCCTCAGCTCGCGGCATCCCTTCGAGAACACACTCTCACCAAGACCAACCCCCCCAATCCCAGAGCCAGTTGTCGACGCGCTCGCTGCCCTCTCCTACCGCCGACTCTCTCCTCCCACCTAGTAACCCCTCCTCCGCCGCTGCTGGCCTGGATCCCCTCGCCGTCGATACCCGCAATGTTCCCTCCCTTCCCGGCCACAGCGCCTCAGTAACTCCTCGAAGTGCCCCTCAACTCGCCTCTGCACCACCCCTCGACGCTACCAACCCGATCAACGCTGCCGAGCCTCCCGCCGCCGACATGGAGATCATGACGTCGCCCACCTACGATATTTCTAGCTTCCAAGGCATCAGGGCAATGCTACTGGACCACAGGGACTTTCTCAAGGGCACGCGATCGCGGGGCAGGGGGTCGTCACTGGAGCGCGTTGACCTGGAGTCGAGATCGACCGGAGGATTGCGCAAGACGCGAGCTCACTCCCATTCTACCAGCCCGGATGCATCTTTGACCGCCTCCGTCGCCCCCCTCGACCAGAAGCTACATCAAGACGTTGCCGTGCCCGAGGTTCGGCCCAAGAAACTGGAGCAGCGCTTCTCCGTCGGACCTGAGAAGATATGGTCAATCGGGTCAAGCGAGGCCATCGACGGCCAGGAGGATGGCCAGGTCGAGAAGTCAGTTCATGAGGCCATGATCGGCGTCGAGCCGAACGCCCGCAGTCGCAAGGCAAGCTACAGCCTCCGGTTTTTCCGCGAAGGCTTGCCCAAGGAGGAGAAGACACCCGGCCGCAGAAAGGACACACGCCCCAAGGAGAAGCTTTCCCTGAGCCACGAGTTACAAGATCCGCTATCATCGGACATCGCCATTGAAGACTTCGCAAAAGCTGCGAGTGCGCAACCATCGCCCAGGATTCTCGATAAGAAAGACTGGTTGCCAAAGCAGCTGGAAAGGGTCAAAACCTTTCCTCTCCAGTCGCCCCAGGACGGTGAAACCCCTATTCTCACCGACTCTCCGACCCAGGATTATTTTGGCCTGAGAAAAGTCAATGGCGATATTTTCCACAAGGTGGACTCGGACGGTGCCAGGCAGACTGGTGCTAAGGCCAGCTCCAAGCATGGTGATTCCGAAGGCGAAACTTCGTTACCTGCAGTGCAGGAGACCATGACTGCTGAGACTGGACGCCCATCTGCTGACAGCAGCGACCGCGGTGAGAGTCATGAGGAGGAGGGTGATGAGTCCAGCGAGGAGAAGATCTCTTCAGCCGTATTCGTACCACATCCCGCCTTGGAAGAGGCCGCAGAGCGCGAGCGAGACGTGGCGAAGCCGAGACAGACAGCGGGCTCCCGCACCACTTCTAGGGCCGAAGATTTCCATCCGTGGCTCGTGAAAGCCGATGAGCCCGAGCCCGAAGAGGAGCTGTCCCCGGATCAGCCCCCCGATACGCCCTCTCACAAGCCGAAGCCGAAGCCGAAGCGATTGCCCGGAGAGCCGAATGTGACTCTCCGCGAGGTCCAGCCTGGCACCATCGATGACCTCGCCGTCGAAGACGGACAGGAGCCGCCGACGGCAAAGCAGGTGCCGACGCATCTTGACGAACACACCCACCATCACCAAGTCGAGCACAAAGAGCCCCTGGAGGCGATCGAGCTCATTCCCTACAAGCACCAAGTCGGCGGACACACCACCCTCTGGCGCTTTTCCAAGAGGGCTGTCTGCAAACAGCTCAACAACAGAGAGAATGAGTTTTATGAGAACGTGGAGCAGGACCATCCGGACTTGCTGCCGTTCCTCCCTCGATACATCGGCGTGCTGAACGTTACCTTTCACAAGCAGCCCCGGCGCAAGTCAACTCACAAACGCGAGGATATGCCCGTCTTGGAGCGCAGGAAGACTGGAGAGAGTGGCGTCGCAGTTTCGGTGTCGCCTTCCAAGTCGAGCACTACCAATGGAAACTCGAACGGCGCATCCCAAGCCAATAACACGGAACACCGCAGGATCATCAGCCAGTCGCTCTCGAACGCGCCGGAGCCCATCCCGACCGTCACCTTTGACGACAACTGGCACATCTTGCCACGAAACCTGCTTCAGCCGACGCCGCCGCCTACCGCCTTGCCGACTCGGGGTCGAAGTACATCATCTTCGGGTCTGCCTGACGACGTCGAGGAGAGCAAAGCGACGTCTCCCTCAAGGCCCAGCTTGGATGACAGGCATGCCAACAGCTGGGGTGCTACAACCGTCAACAAGCGGCTGCGCAACGAGGTGTTTAACGACGTCTTCTTGAAGCAGCCCATCCCGATTCACAAGCACCGTCGCCCTCACCAAAAGTCGATGGCCTTCCGGAAGCAGCAGACCTTACGACCAGCGAGCTCCGTCCCCGATCTAGTGCGCAGGCAGGACCCGTCAGCTCAAGGTCACGCGCCTCAACACCCCAGCCCACTCCGGCCAAGCAGCTCTTCACCGCCGCCGACGGAAAGCATCCCGATGGAACGTCCCGAGCATCCTTGCCACCCGGAGACCGCGGAAGCCGAGGACAGCGATGTCAAGGATGTCACCGGCACGAGTGCACCGGAGCCGGAGACACTGGCGGACAAGATTATTGCGCAGAAGAAGAAGCGGCGCTACTCCGGAACGGGGCTCCGACGAAAGCCACGAACTGTGACAGAGTCCAGAGGCCATCTCAAGTACTGGGAAGAGGCGGACGACGCCGGGTACAGGGGCGAAGATGAGGGCGGGCAATCTCTTATCACATCGCAAGTAAACTCGCCCATGATCGAGGCGCCGAATACGAATGGTGCGAGTCCTCACGAAGAGACCGCGAAAGAACTGAGTCTTCCGGTGTCAGCCACGGAGGCACCTCAACCCGGAGGCGTCTCTGAGATTGAGCACTCGACTTATGCGTCGACGGTGCCATCCGAGGTACCGAGCCCGACGCAAGAGTTCCGCAAGATCCCGCGACCGGTGAACCCCAAGGAAGCACAAACGCAGAGGGACTCCCGCGTGGAGTATTTCCTCTTGCTGGAAGACCTCACGGCAGGCATGAAGCGACCATGCATCATGGACCTGAAGATGGGTACTAGGCAGTACGGTGTGGAGGCGACGCCCAAGAAGCAGAAGTCGCAGCAAGGCAAGTGCGCCAGGACGACATCGCGTGAGCTCGGCGTACGTGTGTGTGGGCTCCAGGTCTGGGATGTCAAGAGCCAGAGCTACGTGTTCAAGGACAAGTACTTTGGGCGCGACCTCAAGGCCGGGCAGGAATTTCAAGACGCCCTGACGCGGTTTCTCTACGACGGCGTGGACTACGCCAGCATCTTGCGGCACATACCGACCATCCTGCAGAAACTGGACCACCTCGAGTCGATTGTCAAGGAGCTGGATGGCTACCGCTTCTACGCCGCCAGTCTTCTCATGTTCTACGACGGCGACACGACGAGCGAGGGTAATGAATACGATACAGTCGTTGACGATTCCACGACTGACTTTGCAACCGACACGGAAGAGTCATCGGCGTTGCGCGAGAAGAAAAGGCAAAAGAAGAAGCGCGGCATCGATTTTAAGATTGCCGACTTCGCAAACAGCCTGACCAAGGGCGACCTGGCCGAGGGGAAGCCATGCCCGCCTCAGCACCCCAATGAGCCGGATCGTGGTTTCCTCCGAGGTCTTCGTACGTTGAGGAAGTATTTCCTCAAGATCCAGAGAGATACCCGGGCTGCCATGGGCCTGGACAGTCATGGACGGAGTAATAGGATGGAGGACGTCGATGATATCGACATGGACCACATGTCGGACGAAGAGGGGTCAGTTAGTGAATGAGTGGAGGACGAGTCTCTACTTTCTTGTTGATAATATTTTGGGGGATTATTATTCTGGGTTGGGGTTATGGCTGGTTGGCGCGGGTGGACGGACGGACGGGGGAATGGCGGAGTCAGGGACGGCATTTGACAACATACCCGGCATCGGTCTGGCGTCACAATACAGATTTCAAGGCAACTGAGATGTTTTGTATTCTCGCTCCCACTAGCCTCAAGAGGCTTTGGGTTGGTGGGTGCTGCAGATTATGTCGTGTCCGACGTGAGTCCCGACGAATGGTGAGTTGGTTGAGTGTGGATCGAGCGAGGTTGGTGGAGAGAGCAGAGCGGTGGTTGAGCGAAGCGACGCCCGGATAGCGGGTATAGATAGATTGGACTGAGTAGGATTTGGTGAAACCGGTCTTTGGGTGGATAACCAAGGCGTTGGTTTTGTTTTTTTAAGCTTTCGTTATCTTTGTTGTCTTGTTGCTTGGGGATCTGGGTTAGACGTTAGACAAAATTGAGCCTGTCCTAGATTTGCGCTCACCCTGATTCCGTTCCACGCCTTGTTTCAGTGATGCATCGTCCTCGACGCGGACCACACGGACGTTTAGACGTTTCCACAGTGCCGATGACCCGACCGCTTCGGTCCGGGAGTCTTAGGTAAGCCCTCCGACATCCGGGAGTAAATAAGGTACAATAAGGCAGGTGGCACAACTCTTCGTCTGGCTGTATCCAAGCCCCCCCCTCCCCCCTCTCTCGTCTCCACACGTTCAGAGAAGTAGGTTAACACTACCGCCGTCTTCATTGTCACCATCATCATAAGCTCCTATCAAAGAACAACACCGCCATATTATCATTTCCCGCGAGACCATTCGAACGGCGACATGGGCTCGGTCCTCTCCGCCATCCGGTCCGCGACTAAGACCGTCGGAGCCGTGGCCAGGCTCCTCCTGGACCTCAACAGGCAGTATCAGGCGCTGCTAGCCAGGGTCAACGCGGCGCCCGGCATGCCGCACGAGAGGCCCTCGAGCCCGTACTGGCTCGACGACCCGCCGTTCCCAGAGCTCGTGGGGATGCAGTCCGAGACGCTGGCGCGGGAGGCCGACGTGGTGGTAATCGGAAGCGGCATCACGGGCGTCGCCGTCGTGAGGGGATTGTTTGCCGCCGCCGCCGCCGCCGCCACCGCTACCGACGCAGATGAGGCTGGCGATGGGCCGAAAGTCGTGGTGCTCGACGCGCGGGCGCTGTGCGCAGGCGCCACGGGGCGGAACGGCGGGCATGTGAAGGCGAGCCCGCACGAGCTGTTCCCCCGGCTGGCGCGGCACTTTGGAAGGGAAGGGGCGGCGCGGCTGACGCGGTTCGCGCTGCGGACGGCGGAGGCCGTGCTAGAGGTCGGCGGGGTGGAGGGGAGGGAGGTGGCGGAGTGCAGGGCGGTCGAGACGGTCGATTTCTTCCTCGACGCGAAGGGGTACGAGGATGGGGCGAAGAGCGTCGAGGAGCTGAGGCAGTGGGTGCCCGAGGTCGAGGTCGAGGTGCTGGGCGGGGAAGCGACGGTCGAGCGATTCGGGGCAGAGGAGGGCCACGTCTTTGGCAGCCTGGTGTACAAGGCCGGCGCTCTGTGGCCGTACCGGCTCGTCTCGGCGGTCTGGAAGGAGCTGCTGGACGCGCAGGGCGGGAGGCTGGCGTTGGAGATGAACACGGCCGTGGAGGAGGTCGTGTTGGATGCCGCGGGCGATGGGGAGAGGCCGTACGTTGTTAGGACGGGGCGTGGTTCGATTCGGGCGAGGCATGTGGTGCACGCGACGAACGCGCATGCCGCGCAATTTCTGACGGGGTTGAGGGGGAAGATGGCAGGGGTGAAGGCGCATATGACGGCGCAGCGGCCCGCGGCGGCGGCGGCGGCGGCGGCGGCAGGTGGTGATGACGACGGTGACGGCGACAGGGGTGGAGGCGGTTTCCGGTGGAAGGATGGCAGCGGGCCCGGGAGTCGGTCGTGGAGCATCATTTACGGCGGAGGTCTGTTCGACTACGTGACGCAGCGGCCGAACGGGGACGTGATGCTCGGAGGCGGGTTCGGGCGCAGCGCGGGGCAGGGTGTCGACATGGTGGGCGTGTGGGACGACTCCGGGACGGAGGGGATGACGGTGGCGCACGTGGCGGGCGTCATGAAGGCCTTGTTCGGGGCGCGCTGGAGCGGGAACGTGACCAGGGCGTGGAGTGGGATCCTGGCCATGACGGGGGACATGGCGCCCTTTGTCGGGCGGGTTCCCGGGGCGCTGTCCGGGGCCGGGGGGAAGGGCATCGCGCTGCGGGGGCGGAAGGGCGAGGAAAAGAAGATGAGGTTGAGAGCGAAGAAGGTCGATGACGGTGAGGAGGACAGGTGGAAGGGGGCCGGGGCCGGGGAGTGGGTCAGTGCCGGGTATTGCGGCGACGGCATGGTGTGGGCGTGGCTCTGCGGCACGGCGTTGGGGATCATGGTCGCGGGCAAAGAGAACGCTGCGTTGGAGAAGGGCGCCGGGTTCCCCGGAGGCAAGTTGGACGAGTGGTTCCCCCGGGAGCTGTTGATCACGGAGGCGAGGGTCAAGAAGGCCGACATGAGCAACCTGGTGGATGAGTTACTGTGACGGGAGCGGGCTTCCAACGGAGCGGCGAGGCAGGAGCACTTGGTGGCACCATGATTTAATGGGAAGCAAACAGGAATAAGGGTGCAGCAAAACGGCATGTGTTTAGCTTGACATTGAAAAACGTATTGGTATGAAGTGCACTCATCAGTCAAGGAATGCGTTTTGAATGGGCTTTTTGTTTGTCGTTGCGTAGGGCAGCAGCGGCTCAAGCAAAGGGTGGCTTCGTAGGCTGCCAACCAATATAGCATCTGATATGTTTTTGTTATCAAGTAGATCGATAGCTGGTGGCTGGGGTTATCGACCGGCAGTAAAAGTGGTTGGTCCATGGTATTTCCGCCTCTCATGATGGAATTCTAAAGACGGTTTTCTATTCATAATAAACCTAAGCAACTGAACGTAATGTAATGTCTGTCAACAAGCCCTTTTCCTAAAGACTACTGATTTCTCTCTTGCTAGTAATAATATCACTAATATCCGTTATGATTCTGTTACAAGAACAATCGCCCCCGAATCCTAAACATCTCATAGTTGCGAATTAAATACGCGTGTCTATCTATGTCTCATTGTCCAAGTCAAACGCGAGTAGGCCGAAGCACCCACTCTAAGGTATCCAGCCTTATCCACGACTCATCCACCCTCGACTCCCCTAACCCACGACACTGGGAGGGATCGACAAGATACCCGCTGCAGGCATCCCCCCCCCCCAAAAAAAAAAGCCCCTCCCCCATCAGTGCCGGCGGCTGCACAAGACAGCCAGGGCCCTGGGCCCAAGGGCCAGGGGTCGTCCCCACTCGCTGTGACTAGCGATCGCGGAGCTCCTCCCTTTGGTTCGTCCACCCGCTGCGGGGTAGCTGCGATGACGTCCCTCCCCCCTCCGTGGGAGGCATGCCTCCGCTCGACAGAGCATCGTGGGCTCTTCCATCGCCGAAGCGTCCGCCGTGTTGTGTGCCGGGATTTGAATTCTCTCATTTCTCCCCCCTCCCCTCCTCCCCTCTCTCACATTCTGTTTTCGGCTTCCTTCGACGTCCGGCCCGGTTCTCTTATCAAATCCCGCGGCAAACTTCAACAGTCACGACTCATCTTTAAATACCTCGTGCTCGGCTATCATCGCTTCGAGCTCAGGGTACACCCCTAACTTCGATCCCGCACGCCAGAGGAACTCCTCTCGAACTATCGCAGGCAAACATCGGCAGAAACCAACAACATCATCGTACCGACAAAAGGAGAAACCCCCCCCCCCCCCCCTCCCACAATGCCTCCCATCCGCCTCGCGACGGCGTCTCCCGCGGCGGGGCCGACCACCGCCGCGACCCTGCAGCAGATCTCCCTCCTTGCCGCCCGCGCCTCCGCCAACGCGGCCGACCTCCTCCTACTGCCCGAGGCCTACCTCGGCGCCGGGTACCCGCGCGGCGCCTCTTTCGGCTCTAAGATCGGCTCCCGCACCGCCGAGGGCCGCGATGAGTTCCTTGCCTACTTCAACGCCGCCGTCGACCTCGGCGATACCGTCGGCGACGCCGGCGCCGGCGCTGGCGACAAGTGGGTTAACAGAGACCTGCCCGCGCAGAATCCGACCACCACCGCCGACGGGGACGAGGGCAAGCCGAAGCCAAAGCGGGGCGACGGCTCGAGGGAGGAACTCGAGAAGATCGCCGCCGACTCGGGCGTCTTCCTCGTCGTCGGCTGCATCGAGCGCGCCGGCGGCAGCCTGTACTGCGCCGTCGTCTACGTCTGTCCCAGGTTGGGCATGATCGGGAAGAGGCGCAAGGTGATGCCCGTACGCGGTCTCCCCCCCCCCCCCCCCCC
>PUHP01000333.1:21196-33004 GCA_006783085.1 Colletotrichum shisoi
CCCCCCCCCCCCCCCTTCCCCCTTTGTCTTCCACCCCCGAGACGAGCCACTGACAAACCCCAGACCGCCACCGAACGCCTCATCTGGGCTCAGGGCTCCCCCGCCACCCTTCGCGCCGTCTCCACCACCATCCGCGGCGTCCGCCTCAACCTCGCCGCCGCCATCTGCTGGGAGAACTACATGCCCCTCCTCCGCCAGGCCCTCTACGCCCAGAACATCAACCTCTACCTCGCTCCGACCGCCGACGGCCGCGATACCTGGCTGCCCCTCATGCGCACCATCGCCTGCGAGGGCCGCTGCTTCGTCGTCTCCTCCAACATGGCCGTCCGGCCCCCCGCGTCGTCGTCGGCTTCTGCCGTGCAGCGCGACAGCAGCGACGACCAACCAGACGCCGACGCCTACCCCCGCGCCCGCCGCAACTCGTGCTTCGCCGAGGAGGGCTTCGAGATCGCCCTCCCCGAAAAGCACAAACCCGTCAACCGCACCCCCGCCACGACCACCGACAGCCCGCGTCGCCGCCGCAAATCCGTCATCGTCGAGGACGGCAACGAGATCGTCCTGCCCGGCGACGCCGACGACGACGATGACGACGACAACGCCCCCACCAACGGCGCCAACGGCGCCAACGGCACCCGGTCCTCCGCCGCCATCAAGACGGCGGTGAAACCAGCTGCTGACTGGGTCTCCCGCGGCGGCTCCTCCATCGTGGGCCCCTTCGGCGACGTCCTCGCCGGCCCCCAGTGGGAGGACGACGAGGGACTCATCTACGCCGACGTCGACTTTGACGACTGCATCCGCGGCCGCCTCGACATCGACGTCGGCGGCAGCTACTCCCGCAACGACTCCTTCAAGTTCTCCGTCGACGGCCTGGACCTGGACCCCCTGCCGTACTAGGAGGCGCCGCTGGCCCGCTGCCTCGCTGGGCTGTCGACATGTCTCATCTGGGTCCGCCGCGTCAAGTCGGCGATGCAACCAACCGACTCGCGGAAGATGCTACGCTGCGTGTCAGGCACCGTAGGACCATCAAACCGGCTCTCTGTAATCACACCAGAACAAAAGCAGTGTCATCGCTGACGAGTATAAACTGTAGCTTTCGCTCGTAATGCATGTATTTCCGTTGACGTTTGGCTCACGCCTAGACTGACCACGTATGAACCCTCTTGATGGTATTGTGATATCCATGAACCCCTGATCCCCAATTCCCAACCTTCCCAATCCTCCCATGTAATGCCAGCCATAAAGAGAAACCCGCCATGTCACAGATTCATTAATGCGAGAGAAATGGTCGTGAAGAGCAGTTGGGCGCCATGTCCTTAGCGCTCCTCTTCTGTCTTCGCTCGACTCGAGCCCTCGCCCCTGTCTTCAGATCCGTCCTTTTCCGACGCCTCCCGGGGGCTGGTCAGCGAACTCGTCACGCCGCCAATGCTCCCGCTGATGCTCTCTGATCGACCGTGGCCCAGCAATCCGCTCCGGACGCTTGCCCCGTCGCCGTTGCCGCTCTGCTTTGCATAGAAGCTGTTCCGGTCGCCGGTCATAGCAGGGGCAACGCCCGTGGCCGAGTAGATGCTGGTGC
Organism: Colletotrichum shisoi; assembly: GCA_006783085.1. Classification (NCBI taxonomy): domain Eukaryota; kingdom Fungi; phylum Ascomycota; class Sordariomycetes; order Glomerellales; family Glomerellaceae; genus Colletotrichum; species Colletotrichum shisoi. Next base: position 22,770 of record PUHP01000333.1, read on the forward strand.
GCTCGGCGTTGGCGATGCGCGAGCTGCTATGGTGAAGGCCGGGGGTTGTCGGCATGCCGACGACCGGATCGATGTTGGCACTGAGAACGCTGAGAGGGAGACTCTCGTGGCTACCGCCCCAGAGGGAGGAGGGGGCCAAGGCGCGGACCGAGGCATCCGTATCGAGCGACCGGCGACGGCGGCGCTGGGATGACGACGCCAAGGTGATGATGGATGCGTTGTCGGTGAGAAGATTGTTGGCGGTGGCGGTGGTGTAGGTCGTGGGGTTGCCTGGTCCCGCCGCGGCGGGTGCGAGGTGGGCGGGAATGGCGGAGGCAGGCGAGGCCGTCGGGAAGGGTTGGTTGAAGTGGATCGATTGGGTATGACCCTGGTGCGATGTGTGGTTGCCGTTGGTAGTCGGGTTCGTTGGCACATGGGTGCCGCCATTATTTGGCGCCATGGACTGGATTGTTGTCAGGGTTGTCGTCAGCGAGCGCACAGAGGGCGCTGGCGACGAAAAGGTGCTGTCCCCTCCCCTACGAGATTCGACGCCGCCGATGGTCCGGCTCGTTCCGGCGACCGAGGGAGCGCCGTGAGAGGGAGCGACGAGCGAAGGGGCTCTGTCGTGGTCTGTCGATATCGTTGGGGCCATGGACCTTGCACCGGCGGTGGGCGGGGCGCGACCATCATCGGATGATATGCGTGAGGAGGGTTCGAGAGAGGTCGCGCTCCCGCTCAGGGCGGTTGAGAAGGAATAGGAACTAGCTTCGACATCGACATCGGCGTGACTGGCGGAGGCCACGCGGCCAGACTGGGGATATGGGTTGTTATTGTTGTTGTTGTTCTTGGAGGCCCGCAGTTTGGCATGTAGTTTGGCCTGCTGGCGTTTCGAAGTGGGAAGATGCACGCCGCCTCCGTCGCTCGAGGAGGACGTCTTGAAGTTTGTGAACTTCTTGACCCAGGTGGAAAAAGGACGGCGCCTGCCTGCACGATCGGGACGATCTAGCATTTTGTCAGTGTTTCTAGGTGGCTGGGTGCGTCTGCAGAAGACGGCGTGGGCTGAATGAGACCTGCCGAGGGGTGCGACGAGGGCGAGTAGAATTCACGGTCATGGGAATGCGGGCGACAAAGAAAAATGCGGTCAATTACCGTGCGGCTGCAGCGCGGCCTCGGTCGTAGCCATTCGGTAGCCTTGTGGGCAGGACGACAACGTAGAGCAAGCGATTATTCGCGGGAGACCCCAGCCGATGAAGACTTGGCTAAGTGTTGTCGGGCTAAGTGTCGGCGAAGTGGCAGAGGAAAGTGCTGAGTCTAGGTAGGCGAGTCGAGTCGAGTCGATTCAAAACGAGTTGTCGGAGCGTGGTTTGAAGGACAGGACAAGCAAGAGTACGCTGGAGAGAAGAGTCGAAAGAAAAGAGAGTGAGCAGCGGGCGTCGGTCGGTAGGAGAGTCAGGTTCGCGGATGAAGAAAACCTGCCGAGAAAATCGAAGGAATGCGAATGAAACGCGATGGCCAGATGGTGTGCGGATGTGTGTTTGTGTGCGTGCGTATCGACCGTGAGGTGGAAAGGCGGGAAAGACGGGAAAGGCGATGGGAATGGGTATTGAAGGAGGGACGAAGGCGAAGAATGGGAATGAGAATGGAAATGAGAATGGAAATAAGAATGGAAATGAGAATGGAAATGGACATGGAGGTGGGAGGTGGAAGTGCAGGCGGGAGCGGTAGTGGAGAGCCAGGACGGATTGGGACGATTTAGACGATTGGGACGATTGAGACAGCGGACCCAGCCAGCGCCCTCCCAGCAGCCCCGTCGCTGCCCAGCCCGCTGTCGGGCGGTGGGCGTAACTGGAGGTCTGAGACTCTCTCACTGAAGAGTGATCGGAGTCGAGCCGTCGACAGAGGGCTGGCCCGGCTCGGCTAGGATCACTGCATGGCCCCCCCAGAAGACGTGGACCCCTACTACCTAGAGTCTAGAGAGCGCCTTCGAGCACTGCCAGTGCCAATTGGGTCATCTCCATTGTTGCTTACCTATGTATCCGTACTTCCTTACTCGGTACTACTTGCCAAGTGCAGCCCATCACTGTAGATACGGATATACATCTCTGCATGTGCTCATGTCGGGCTGTATTATGTCATCATAGTCTGTGCGATGGGCAATCACCAGCTACGCTCTCATCCGATGTGTGATGTCACTCTCCTTTTTGTACACCAGATCTCGAATTCCGCCTGGCTGGCTCTTTGCTCAGAATCTCGAATTTGGAAAATGCACCGTACTACAGCCCGGGAGATCACGGCCGACCAGATAGTTGTGTCTATATGTCACATTCACTATTGAGAAGAAGGAAAGAGGAGCTGCAGCTAAGACAAGGCCCAAACACAGTGACAGACAAAGTTAGACCTCGAGCGGTAGCAGCTTGCACATCTTCCACCCTCTCATCGTCCGTCGCTGTCTCATGATTCGGTATGAAACTTGCAGTATCCCATCATCGCTTGCCGTCTGCACCAAGAAGCCCTGGCTGGGCAAGTCGGGATAGTCGTCAACTCACCAACCCTCAGCCACCCAACCACCCACCACGACGGTTCGCGAGCCGTGGGTCAAAGCTCTCGGTTCACTTTTCTCTTTATTTTACACACTTGCCAGTTCCGGCCTCCAGTTGAAACTCTCGGGCTCACATGGCGTCCAATTGCTGGTGTGACTACTCGGGGGCGTTAGTAAGCATTCTGCTGCGCTAAACACCCCCTCCTCACGGAATGTATCCGTGACTTACTTACCTAGGTAAGTAGGTAAGTAGGTACCTGAGAAAAGGCAGGGGCCGCCACACTCGGTGCATGTTGTGCCCAGGTACCAGGAGAATGTCCTGTATCTAATCTTATCGCCCCTTATCGTTCTTCTCGACGTCTTTCGCAACGCACTTGCTTGATCGCAGCCAAAGACGTCGCAACCGCATGTCCTTTGCAAGTCTATCGTTACCACCATCCATGCGCATCGATAGCCATCTCCGGTGGCTCATCCTGACGCGTGCCGGCATGGCCCTCCCATCCCCCAATCGCCATCATGTCCATTAAGCCCCTGCCTGAGGACGTCATCCGTCGCATCAGGTCCTCCGCCACCGTCACCTCTCTCAACGGCGTTGTCTGCGCACTCGTTAAGAACGCCCTCGATGCACGCGCCACTAGGCTCAACATTGCCGTTGACTACTCCCGTGGGAACTGCATTGTCGAGGATGACGGTCTAGGAATCCTACCCCTCGAGTTTCGAGAGCCGGGCGGACTGGGCAAGCAGCACCGTGAGTTCGCCGCACCATGGCACCACTGATTCGACCTGCGCCTGCTGACCCTGACTTAGACACATCGAGACACTCGCCCGAATATGAGTGCTACGGCGCCAACGGCAACTTTTTCGCCTCGGTCGCTGCCCTGTCTCTACTCACCATCACTTCTCACCACCATCTGTACAACTCGCAAAACTCGCTCACCATCCACAATTCAATAGTCTTGGCCCGCAACACCCCAGCCCTGCCAGAACAGCGTCTGCTTACCTTTAGCCATGGGACTCGCGTCACCGTTAGAGATCTTTTCGGTTCCATGGCTGTCCGAGTCAAGCAGAGGGCTGTGGCTTCCGAGAAAGCCGCCGTGGACAAGGAATGGGGCCGTTTGCTGCGCCATGTCGCCGCCCTTTTGCTGGCTTGGCCTTCGGACGTGACCATCTCCATCCGAGACACCGTCAAGAACAACGAGACGCGCTTCCGACCCAGCACTGTATCCAACCTGGACACGGTGGCACGTTCTTCACGGATTCTGTCCCAATCGGGTCTCGTCGACGGCTTGGATCATGTGCTCTGGACTCCCGTTGGCGCGTCGGTAGGGAAGTTAACCATTGAGGGCTGTATATCGTTAAGTCCCGTGGCCAATCGGCAGGCTCAGTTCATCAGCTTTGGCATTCATCCTGTGACTAACGAGCATGGTACAAACGTCTTGTACCAAGAGGTCAACCGCGTCTTTATCAACTCCGGTTTTGCAATAGAGGAGGAATCAGCCGTCTCTAGAGGCTCGCCACTCGTGGTACTTCCGACATTGAGACAGCCCTCGGACAGAAATGTCCGGCCCAAGCGTGGCCTGGATCGGTGGCCCATGTTCTACTTCCGTATCAGCTCTTCTTCGCGGACCTGGCCGCTGTCGGGCGCCTCTTTCGAGGATTTCTTCAATGACCGAAACCCCACTCTTGCAGACATCATAGACCTGCTAAAGCTGGTTTGCTACGAGTTCTTGAAGAAGCATTGCTTCCGTCCACACAGTGTCACCACTTCCCTTCGTGGGTCTTCCACTCACAAGCAGAGAGATGAGGTCGAGACAGAGCCCCCAAGCAGGGATGCTAAGCGGCCACAGACAGTCCCGTTGACGGCTAGTCGGTCCAACTCTGCAACGCCCATCTCGAGACCCGAGTCTCCTTTTGATCTGTGGCAACGAGTGAAGGTCGGACGAGTTCTAGAAGGGAAAACGAAATCTGGCGCATCAACTCCGGTGTCCTCCCATGCAAATACCACCACACCTCCCATGGCCGAGAGTCCCCGGGAGATCAAGACGATGCAACCCAGCTTGCGCTTTCTTGATGACGCAGGTAATCTACTGCGCAAACCTTTCGAGGACATGTGTTCGGATTCCCCGCTGAAGCAGGGATCGAAAGAGACCACTTGCATACGCCCAATGATCACCACCGCCAAAAAGGAGCCGTGTTCACATCTTGAATCGCATCCCGAACCTTTGAGCCTTACCAGGGACGATGAAGGAGTCTCGCGTTTACGCGAACGCCCTGATGACGCTCAATTATCGAGTATCATTGATATGGAGCCTGTTTCGACATCTCAATTCTTCAAAGCAAACAACTCTCAGTCGCGACAGCGGCCCAGTGAATGGCTCAAAGGGTTGCTCTCTCAATGGGAAAATCCCGTCTTTCAACCTGCTGAACCTCCTGTACGTCGTTTGGATGACGAATGGTCATATCGAGCAGCAATCCAATCTCTCGATATGGAAGCCGGATGCTCCCATGGAACTCATACTTCGAACATCAGATTATCGGGGCGTATCTCCAAAGCTGCCCTGGTGGGCGCGGAAGTTGTCTCTCAGGTTGATCGTAAGTTCATCTTAGTGAAACTCAGGCGAGACCAAATATCCGGCGGTGATCTGTCAGGCTTGCGGGCCAACTCTGTGTTGGTTCTTATAGATCAACACGCTGCCGATGAAAGATGTCGATTAGAGACCTTGATGCGGGACTATTTTCATCCGGCAAAAGGGTCCAAGGAGGTGGTTGCACGATCGGAAATGCTCAAGAACCATCTTCAATTCGAGTTCTCGGCCAAGGAATGCAAATTGCTGCGCAAGTATTCCCATCACATACGCCGATGGGGCATCTTCTATGAGGTTGAACAGCCGGAGTCGGCTCAGTGGCGGCACAAAAGCAAACAGCTCCCCAAGGTGAACGTAACAAGTCTTCCGCCGAGCATTGCAGAAAGGTGCCGATTAGAGCCGAGGCTACTCGCCGATCTTCTTCGGCAGGAGATATGGAGAGCAGAGGAGGAGGGCGTGCCAGCAGCTCGACCCGTTCCCCTCGCCAATGGAGTTCCCAGTCGCGAAGTTGACTGGGTTTCCAACTTTCACGGCTGTCCTCAAGCAATTCTAGATTTGCTCAACTCGAGATCTTGTCGCAGTGAGTTATCCCCTCGAGGAACGCTTTACTTTCACTGACTGGCGCAGGCGCCATCATGTTTAATGACGTCTTATCCAGGGGCCAGTGTGCGTCTCTTGTGCTCCGTCTCAGTCGATGTTCATTCCCTTTTCAGTGCGCGCATGGAAGACCATCCATGGTGCCTCTCGTCGACATGAGGACTCTGAGCTCGAACCAGATGACAGAGCGGGGCAGTTTTGGCAGCCGCTTGAAGCAATCCGGCTTATTGAAATAAGATAGATGTCGCTATCAATGGTGTCAGGGTCACACAAACTGCTTTGGCAAAGACGCCCCAGAGGAATGTGCAGCCATAGAACGAGGTTATTGTTACAGTCGCGGCCGTAGGAGATACACCATTAGAAAAGTACGGATGCGGTGCGTGCTCGTGGGTTGCCTTCTTAGTGAAGTGGAGCGTGAAGCTGAAATCCAGAAAACTTTTGTTAGACAGACTACCGAAATAGCGAATCCATGACGTGCCGTTCAACGATATCGAAGAATGAGAAGCGGCATTTAACGGCGTGCCTCTGCTTACGGTAGGATGCCAGGATAAGATGGCGACGATGTGTGGCTGGTGCAACTGGACGCCACACGTGGCGTCCAGTAGCTTGAGGCTCCACATTCGCCGGACACCACTGCACCACCTGAGCAGCGACGACAGGCAGCTCCAAGCTCCCCACAGCGGCGTCATTGGAGCGCGAAGCAACCGACGTTCATCAACAACCACCACAATATTGCGGCACACTCCGCTGCCGACTCTGCCCTTCCCACGAATCGCTGCCGCTAGGAGATGTAGTCATGGCCTTTCAGGTACGCGTGCGATGATTCCCCCTATCGGTGGTGCCCACCCAACGACTTATATTGACTGTGTCTGTCGCAGTGGAAGGCATTCGACTTCTTCGACGTCAGCCAGGTCCGACTTGCCGATGACGAGACCCGACTCTTCTTCGAGAGCAACGAGATCGCCAGTGTTTGTTCGGGATCGGACAGCCTTTTTCTTGGTAGCTACGATGGATACGTTCGCATTGTTGGGTCGAGCTGGAAGGTGGTGAAGAGCTTCCAGGCTCACGAGGTTGGAACGATCACCCACATGCGCCAGATTGAGGGGACGAGCTTGCTGGTTACGGTCGCAGTAGGTCGAATCAAAACTTTCCCGAGCGCGCACGATGATTCTGACCGTCGTACAGGAGGATCTTAGTAGCGAGCCGGTGCTGAAGATCTGGGCCTTGGACAAGCTGGTAAAGAAGACGAACATGCCTACATGCCTGAGCACTTTGCAGATCAGCAACGGCAAGAAGCAGTTTCCCGTAATACCGACCTCACACTCGAGCACCAATGCACGTATTGACTCGGTGCCAATTTAGATCTCGGCTATCGACGTCCTCGACAATCTTACCCAAGTAGCGGTCGGCTTCGCCAACGGCACCGTAACCCTGATCCGAGGCGACTTAATCAACGATTTGGGAGCTAGACAGAGAACCGTTCATGAGTCGGAGGAGCCCATTACGGGTGTAGAGCTGATGGCCGATCCCCAGGGCCTCACTACCCTGTTCATCTCAACAACAGCCCGGATCTTGAAGTTGAGCATCTCGAAAAGAGGCCACAGCTCCCCGCCAAAGACTGTCGAGGACATGGGATGCCACGTCGACTGCATGACGGTTGACAAGAAGACGGGAGATGTTGTTGTGGCTAGAGAAGATGCAATCTACACCTACACATTGGAGGGCAGAGGAGCGCCACGCGCGTACGAGTCGGCAAAGCGGTTGGTCTCGATTTACCAGGACTACGTCGCCCTGATATGCCCGCCATCGTCTTCGACTACAGAGAAGCCGACCGACACCATGCGTCGTCGTTTTGGAGGCGGCGCCGCGGACGCGCTGTTCAACGCATCCACATTTGTTCTCCTTGAGCCAGATCTGAGGGTCCTGGGACACACACAGTCTCTGATTTCGCCGTTCAAGGCCATTTTCCAGATTTGGGGCGATCTCTTCATTCTCACACAAGATGGAAAGGTCAGCCGGTATCACGAGAAATCATTACAACAGCGCCTCGAGATGTTGTACCAGCGCAACATGTTTCCCTTGGCCGTCGAGTTGGCGCAAAAGTCGGGCTTGGATGCCACACAACAGAGTGGCATCTTCCGGCGATTCGGTGACTATTTATACCAGAAAGCAGATTATGACGGGGCTATGGTTCAGTACATCAAGGCGATTGATACGACAGAACCATCGCAGGTTATCAGAAAGGTAATCGACATTCCACCCACAAGAATATGAAAAACAGCTGAGACTGACGGGCATGTACAGTTTCTTGACACTCAGCGGATACATAACCTCATCCAGTACCTCGAACAATTACACGAGCACCGCAAGGCAACGTCCGATCACACAACACTGCTCCTCAACTGCTATGCCAAACTCAAAGATATTGACAAGCTGGAGGCCTTTATCAAGTCACCAGGTGACTTGAAGTTTGATTTGGAGACCGCAATCTCCATGTGCAGGCAAGGGGGATACTACGATCAAGCGGCCTATCTTGCCAAGAAGCATGGCGAGATTGATCTGGTAGTCGATATTCTCGTAGAGGATTCAAAGGCATACGACGAGGCTCTTGATTTTATTTGGCATCAAGACCCGGAAGTAGTGAGTTTTATGGACCCTTGGCTTCTTAGCCTGACTAACGTTTCTCAAGGCATTCCCTTGTCTCCAAAAGTACGCTCGGGTCCTCATCGAGAACTGCCCGAAAGATGCGACATCAGTGTTTGTCGACTACTACACCGGCAAGTACCGGCCTAGACTGCATCTAGTCCCAATCGAGGACAACGGAGAGACTGTTGTCGGAGGCGGCATGGTTGCCGGCGCAGCAAGCGCAGTACAGAACCTTTCCAACTTCCTGCCTTTACCCTACATGAACACATCATCTCTGCAAAGCCCATCAACGCCAGGGAACGGAACCACGGCAATCAATGGCGATGCTCAAATCATCATGAACCCCGAGGACATTCCCGCGCCAAAGTATACTCCGCCACCTCCAAGGACGGCTTTCTCTTCGTTCATAGACCACCCGGATGAGTTTATTGTCTTCCTAGAGGCGTGTCTGGAGGAAAGGGGTCTGAAGGAGAGTGACAAAACAGACTTGTACACCACATTGTTTGAAATGTATCTTCACAAGTCGAACGAAAAAAAGGGGGAACAGCACCGGGAAGAGTGGGAGAACAAGGCGAAGAAACTCATAGAGGGCGAGGACATTCCCATGGAGAGCTCCAATGTTCTGCTCCTATCTCACTTGTCCAACTTCAAGGACGGCACGACGCTAGTCAAGGAGCAATCCGGCCTGCTGTTTGACATCTTCCGGTCTTACACATCAGCCAAGGATACCCGCGGAGCTATCAAGGCGCTGCGTAAATACGGGCCCGAGGAACCGCAATTGTATCCGGCGGCCCTCGCGTACCTCACCTCGGACCCACGTATCCTCGAGGAGGCTGGGTCAGAAGAGCTTTCTGCCGTTCTCAACAAGATCGACAAGGACGGCCTCATGGCGCCGCTGCAGGTCATCCAGACGCTTGTCGGGCAGTCGGGCTCATCGGGCGGCGTTGCGACCATGGGCATGATCAAGCCATACCTCCACGACACGATCGAGCGCGAGCGCAAAGAGATCGCGGCGAATCGGCGGCGTATCTCGGCGTTCCGCGTCGAAACGGAGCAGAAGCGGGCAGAACTCGCTGACCTCGGCTCCAAGCCGGCCGTGTTCCAGTCGACGCGTTGTGCCGTCTGCACGGCACCGCTTGACCTGCCAGCAGTGCACTTCCTCTGCAAGCACAGCTTCCACCAGCGATGCCTGCGCGCCGAGGGCGAGTGCCCGCAGTGCGCCAACGATAACGCAACGATCCGCGCGCTGCGTAAGACGCAAATCGAGACGGCGAGCAAACACGAGCTTTTCAAGGCCGAGCTGGAGCGCAGCGAGGACCGGTTCTCAACGATTGCCGAGTGGTTCGGGCGTGGCGTCATGGGGGCGCCCAACGCCGACACAACGTGAGCGAGTAGAGGTTTGGGGGAGGAAGGGAGGATGGCAATTAACCTGCAAGATGGACCCGTCCCACTTGTCGACTCGAAAACAAGGCTCGGCTGTAGTGCTGCAGGGTGACGGCCGTTACAAAACGCCGTGGAGAGACGGGCAAGAGAGGCCCAGACCGGTAGTGGTTCGCATCGCGTAATAATACCAGCTTCACCAGCGCATACCTGATACAACGAACGACACTGCCCTGTTTTGGACGATGCAGATACCAGATCGATTCATCCCTCTCCAGTGAAATACCTAGACGGCCAACGTGGTCTCTCAAGAAAGTCGCAACGGTTTACAAACCACGCGCAACGCTGAATTGATTATTTACGTACGTACACTGAGTACGAGGAGGTTGAGGTCTCCCCTACACTCCATCTCTGACGACGCAAATAGCTTTCTGTGTTCGTCTAGTTGACGTGGACTGCAGTAGCACGAGAAGCGAATAACCTCTGAATCTTCGCATTGGGCTCTCTTA
>PUHP01000334.1:0-32984 GCA_006783085.1 Colletotrichum shisoi
AATTTCTAGCCCTTGCCAAAGGGGTTAGAGAATTGGGTTCCCACTGCCGGATTCGAACCGACTGCCCTTTAAAGCCTTAAAGGGCCTGCCAGACTCTTACCATTGAGTCAAGCGGGTGGAATGACAGTGACGAAGGAGCTCGCACCTGCAATCTTGGTTAGTCTCATGGCGTATTAAAAAGGGATGGAAAAGTTGATTGACCTGCAGGCTTCGGGCAATCTCAAGCCTAAGACTATAGTGCCTAAGACCATAGTGACCCACTCCTCCCCTAAGGGGCCCTTTACCCTCACGCATCACAGGCTGTCCATCCTCCTAAACATCTGCATGTCTCGGAGAACGGCAACGTCATCTAAAAATGATACAGTCGTCATTCTACCCGGCTTCTCAGCCAACTTATGTAGTGCAGTTCGTTTTGGGTGAGTAAGGTTTCGCAGAGAGGGACTGTTTCAACGTAGGAAAAGCGTTTGTCGCACAGAACTGGGAATTCCCAGCGACGAGTGGCACAGTCTGCATCCGGGCTCGACGTCGATCTCGCCGGGACGGGGATAACTCTGCGATTTCGTTTGAAGCCATGAGTTACACTACGCCCAATATCATCAAGGCACCGGGATTTGCGACGGCCCAAGTACACTACGAAGTTGAGCAATGCATGATGCGCCCCCAAAACCTGCAATGCAAGTGGGCCACGACCGCCTCATGTTACTCTGTGCAACGCTCTCTGCATAACTGGCGCCAGTCCGGACATTGCAGAACATCCGAGTCAAATATATACGATTATTCGGGCAAAGAGGGAATGGATGACTCTTGGATGGGGGTTACGGGTCACGAGCAATTAGAGTCCGAGACTGAGGGCGTATCTGCACGACTGGGAAGCCGTGAGGAGATCTGGTGTTTACATTCCTTGGCCAAATAGAGAGACCCGACGATGGAAAACTGCGACAACCAACCCTCCTCCGGACACCATCTAGGGAGGCCAGCACGCTCAATGTCAGGGTTTACAGTCAATTCACCCCGAGCGAAGGTAAAAGTTGATGGCCTCCTCAAGTGAGAGGTGGATTGAAACGGCTGACCTTCGATCGGCCTCGCCTCGGTCTCATCATTGATTGAATCTGTGGAGGCGCGTGAGTTCTAGTAAATTATTTTTAGAGGAGCGGGAGGTCAACACGAGCGAGGAGGGGTGATGGATTAGTGGGCACTGGGCAGCGCCGTGAGTGGAGGACGCAGGAAAGAATACGATGCACAGGGTGGGTCCTGCCTGCTCGACCCGACGACGCACCACCAGGCCCCCAAGCCTCGTTTTTGTATTCCTCCGGGTACCTGAGGTGCCCTAACAGCCAACCTGCGCCCAGCGCGACATTGTGCCAATTTTTGTTTAGCCACTCAAGTTTCCCTGGGGGAGAATGGGTGGGCTGCTGACTAGTCCACTGGTCAACGGCTGCAGCCCCTCGTTGAGAAGGCGGCGTGGCGCGTTGTCTCGAGCAGCTAAGAAGGATGCGGACGTTTTGGGTGGCGCGGAGGGAGGGCCATGACAGCCCAGTGCGCCAAAGACTGGGAGCTTTGGGGTCGGTTGGATGGGGGGACAACACACGAGGTTGGTATTGGGCAGTGTCGGTAGGTGGGATGGGATGATGGTCTCTTTTTATGCCTGGCCATGTTTCTGTGCAAAAGTCTCCTCGTCCGTATTCTTCTGCAGTTCCTAGCTGATGCTTGTTAGTTTACCGCTTAAAGTTTCCACTGACTGGTCCGATGTCCCTTTTTCCAGCCCGGGCTGGGCTGTGCCATCCCATCATCCTTTACCTAGGTAAGGTAGGTATAGGTAGGTAGGTAGGCTTGCATTGGTGCGTACCCCAGCAGGCTCCGCCCCTGTTCCTTTGCAGACTCCAGAATGCTCCCGCCCTGCATATCCTTCTAATTTTGCATTGTATTTTTTTTTTTGCCATACAAGCTCTTCTTGCCTGGCTTCCCCCCCTGTGACGCGGAGTGCCACCTATTTTTACCTAGGTACCTACTGAGAGCGATAAAGTGGCCTACATGCTTAGTTCGGGGACGCTTTGGTTGTTGTGGACCCACCAAACCTAATCAATCGGGGCCCATCCGCGTTCCCTCCTGAGCGTGCAAACCCGCCCCGAATTTCTCTCCTCCCATTCCAGCGCCTTCTTGCCCTTCTTCCGCTCTCTGATCTCAACCACACCTCTCCTCTTCCCACCTCATTTGATTTGCTTCCCAGCAGCAATCCGACCGACGCCCTTTTTTTTTCCCCTTTCCCACGCCCGTTTCCCGTTGTTTTAACCCGCATCAACGACACTCGCTTAAGCCAGAAAACCACCGTTCGTTCAGCTGTTGTTATTGAAAGAGGAGGATATTTGAAGTGGAAAAAAAACAAAACCAACCGCTACGTTCTGAAGGGCGGCTGGTAGTCAACACCACTCACACCAGGCATTGTTGTTGTGAATTCCTCGGCGGGAAAAAAAAGAGGTGGCCGCACCTCGATCCAGCCCTATCGCCCTTGACAACCCAACAATTCGAACTTTGCAACCAGACAAAATAGCATTCTCTCGATCAACTTGACTTTCTTGTTGCCGGATTTCGATCAGTTAAAGACGACATAATCTTGCCCGGACACCGGCCCACCTCCCCCCAGCGTTCCCTCGAATCTCTAGGAACTCACTTCCTCCCTCGTAATCATGAAGGCTGCTCAATCACTCGCTCTTGGCCTTGCCGTTTTCGCTCCCCTAGCTCCCGCTTGGCCTAAATGGCTTCCGGATGTCGATGCCCTGGTTGTGCGGCAGAACGACGAATCTTCCGGTATGTCGTGAGACGTCGCCTTGGTGCCGCCGGTAACTCGATGCCTGTGGATCAACATGGCTAACCTTACTTACCAGCACCCGCCGCAACCGAGACACCCGCCTCCAGAACAGGGGCCACGGCAACACCAACTGCCACGGGGACCGCAGAGGGAACGAGGACGGGCGGTGCGAGGACCACTAACCTCAACACTGCTCAGGGTTCTACGGGGACAGGCGCAGCGAGAGGAACACAGACGGGTACTGGCACCAGGACCGGCACCGGTCAGTCCAAGTCGACTGCCTTTGACGAAACGGATCCCCAGGGTGCCGTTGTCATGATTACACCGGCAGCCACGGCACAGTCTATCAACCTGTACAAAATCGGAGACTTTGTCACCTGGGGATGGAACTACACGAACCTCCAGGCCACGCCCACCGCCATCGACGTCCTCGTTTCCTGCTCTTCCATGGCCCAGACCTGGACGCTCACCCAAAACATGAGTTTCGCCCAGCCCGCCTCTTTCACCTGGGACTCGAGCGTGCAGAAGACCGACGCCTCGGCGCCGCTACGCAACGACGAGTACACCCTTATCATTTACGATGCTGAATCGAGCGTCAGTGCGACTGCTGCCGCCGGCTACTTGGGCGTCTCCAACAGCTTCAAGTTCGGCATGTACTTGCCCCAAGAATACAATCCTCTGAACGAGTGGAACTGCGCAGTTTGCAAGTCGGCGGCACCCTCTTTGAACAGCAAGGCAATTGGTATGGCTGTGGGCATGAGCATGGTCACCGTCGCCAGCTTTACATGGTTCGTAGCGGGACTCGGCATGTTCTAATGACTTGCTCTAATGACGAAATTTTCCATCTGTAATCTTTGATTGAACATTTCTTTATTAATTCCTCAGGGGAGGAGGGTTTTATCACAAGAGCGAGGAGACGAATTGAGCGGTAATCATTCACGGCGGTCATTCACACAAGGGCGGCGTTACATGTCGAAGCATGGTCGGGTAAAATATGACTCCCATATATAGGTAAACTCGGATGTTCATGAGTTGTCTTGATATATAGCTTAATTGACGACACTGGCCGACAGTATGGTCATATGAACCATCTTTGTATCATCTACACCATGCGCAGGGAGAAGCCGCCGCCCCTCTCCTCCTTGTCTCTCCCTTGAAAGATGCCGCTAAAGTCAACGTCACCCAGCTCAACAGCGTTTTGACCCCGGATAGGGGCGTTTGGCTCATGCCTTCTTCTCCTCTCCTGGCCCGCTTTGCTGGGGAAGGTCGGGAACATGCTCTCCTTTTTGGGCTTCGGATCCTCCCTAAAGTACTTGTGTTCCAACATCTCCTTGGCCGACGGCCTTGAATCTGGATTCAGGGACAGCAGGTCATTCAGCAACGCGCACCCAGCATTCGTCAAAGTCGTGAACTTGGCCCGGATTACGGATCCCGTGGCCAGCGATGTCTTTGGAAAACGCAACGAGCGCGCGTTGGGCAGGCTCCGGAACAACGGCCACGACTCCTGCGTGGGCACACCGCAGAGCTCAAAGATCTTGGTCACCTGGTCGACCTCATTGGTGCCTTGCAGCAGGGGTTCGCGTGTGAGCAGCTCGCCAAAGATGCAGCCGATGCTCCACATATCGACGGCGCGACCGTAAGCTCGCGCGCCGAGGAGCAGCTCTGGCGAGCGATACCACAGGGTCACGACGAGCTGCGTCAGTTTCGGTGGGGGGTCGCCGACATACCGCGCCATGCCGAAGTCGGCGATCTTAAGCTGACCACGGTTGTTGAGCAGCAGGTTTGACGTCTTGAGATCGCGGTGGAGGACCCAGTTGTCGTGGAGGTACGCAACACCCGCCGTCAGCTGCCGGAGCAGCGTCTTGACTTCGGACAGGAGGAAGGGCTCGGGCATATCTTCTAGTATGCTCTTCAGGTCGTGTTCCACGAATTCTAGTACAAGGAAGATGCTGTGGTGAAGACGTTAGCATATACCAAATTGTCCAATTTGATACGGATATCTCAGTCACGGACTTTTCAATCTTTGACGTGTCGTCTCCCACCACGACCTCTTCCAGATTGACGATGTTGCGGTGACTGCAGTTGCGCAGTATCTGTATCTCCCGCAGGCCTGTCACCGGTAACCCGTTGCGGTCGCTCGGCTCGATCTTCAACCGCTTCAGCGCAACCACCTTGCCGCTCGCGGTCTCCTTCGCTCGCGACACCCATCCATACGTGCCCTCTTCGATGTCGTTGAGCTTGTCGTAGTTCTCCACGCTCCTGCACTTGCCCCAGCGGCCGAACGGGAAGCGCATGAGCCTCGCGGCGCCCTCTTTCTTTTCCAACGCATCATCCGCCGTGGCGGGTTCTCTCCCACGCTCTGCGTCTGGGGCGAACTTGCGTCGTTTCGCTGGCCGTGAGTCGCCATTTCCATCGGTGCCGCTCACGGAGCCATTGTCGATGCTCGCCCTCGTTTTTTGCGCCAATCGTTCCGCCTCGGCTACACGCGCCTTTTCAGCCTTAAGGCGCTTCTTCTCCTCCTTTTCCCGTTTGAGCTTGGCCTCCAGAGCGGCATCCTCCTCGCTGTCTGCCCATCTTGACTTTGAGTTGCTTGCCATTGCGATGACGGCGTGCAGTGTTACCTCGCTGGGTATTGTGTTTCTCTCCTGACTCGGCCGAGGCGTGTTCCTGTACTTGCCGGTCGAGGCTACTTTGTTGTAAGATTGTGACGTGCGGTCGTCGTGAGTTATGTGACGGGGAAAATTGGACAGGAGCGAACCTCTGGACGCGCTGGAGCCGCAATGGCAAGTGACGGGGAGGTTGCAGGGATCACGCCCGGTGAGTTGCTCCGACTTTCTTTTTTTGTACCTAGGTCGCTGTGCCCAAGGGCGGGGCCGTTCGTTATCTTATCTCAACCAGGAAAGCCGGGAGCTCTTCAGAAGATTTATTTTAGTCCCCGTTCCGTCTGGCCCGCCTCGTGGGAAACGCAAGACGACCGGTGTCACAGAGCCGAAACGGAACGCGACGAACGATTCTTAGACCAAACCAAGCGAACCTACCTCCCTACCGACCCAGGCAAGCACATGCTGCGGCATCACCACATGCTAATGCGCTACTGAAAACGATCCCATCCTTTTTTCGAGGAACCCGGCGATGGTCCCGACGACACGTGCATAAAAGCCTTGGAGTTTGTGCGCGGAGCAAACAAAGGAGAAAGAGAACGAGGGTAACCATAAAGTGTATAAAAGAACAAAACATATAACGATGCAACGCTTGCTTTCTCGGCGAGCTCTGGCGGCTGGCCTGCGAGGGCTTACCGTGCCTCGTGCCGCCGCGCCTTGCGCTGTTCGAGGGCATCCGACGGTGCAGGTGTCGAGGGGCTTCTCCTGGACTGTGTCGAGGTGGATGGAGGAAAATGAGAAGAAGGATGAGAGGAAATGGTCCACGCCGCTAGCAAAGCAGTTGGCCGAGGCCATTTCGGTATGCGCCATGCACCTCTAGCCCTAGTTGTCAAGGACCTGTTCTGACATTCTGCCATACTAGATGACCGGCCCCGTTCCCCTTGCGAGCTATATGCGCATGTGTTTGACTGGCGATATCGATGGATACTACACGGGCCTGGCCGAGGAGAACAGGGACCAGTTCGGTTTGAAGGGCGACTTTATCACTTCGCCTGAGATCTCCCAGATATTCGGCGAGCTGATTGGCATCTGGTTCGTCACGGAGTGGATGAGCCAGGGGAAGCCCAAACGAGGCGTGGAGCTCATCGAGGTCGGCCCCGGACGCGGTACACTGATGGACGACATGCTTCGTGTGAGTCAAGAAATTGCAAGGATCACAGGTGTTGATGGCAGATGGACTGATAACATGCAGGCAATCCAGAACTTCAAAGACCTGGCGCAGAGTATCGACCCTATCTACATGGTCGAAGCGAGCCCCCAGCTGCGCGAGACGCAGAAGAACCTTCTCTGTGGCCCTGACGCGCCCATGACTGAGTCCAAGGTTGGCTACCACAGCATTTGCAAATACGCAAACGTTCCCATCATCTGGACTGAGACCGTCAAGTCCATCCCGCAGAGTAAGCATAACCACGATGTATCTGGACAAGAGCACGTATGCTGACGATAGTCCCGACGACACAGGCCCTGAGAAGATGCCCTTCATCGTAGCACACGAGTTCTTCGATGCTCTCCCCATTCACGTCTTCCAGGCCGTGAACGCCCCCCCTCCACTACCCAAGGAGCCTGCCCCAAGCACTCCTGTTGCCAATATACCCTCCCCCTCTGGTGAGACCAAGGGGCCCAAGGAGCCCACCGTCGAGTGGCGCGAGATGCTCGTCTCCCCGACCCCGCCAGACGCAACACATGCGACTATGAACATTCCTGAATCCGAGCAGGGCGACCCGATTCCTGATTTCCAGATGACGCTCTCCTCGGGTCCCACTCGCCACTCGCGGTACCTCCCCGATACCTCGTCCCGCTACCGCCGCCTCAAGACCACGGTCCCCAACGCCGTCGTCGAGATTTGCCCGGACGCCTCGCTCTATGCCGTCGACTTCGCCAGCCGCATCGGCGGCTCCGATCAGCACCCCAAGCCTCGGCCCTCGGGCGCCGCGCTGATCCTCGACTATGGCACGTCCGAGAGCGTCCCCATCAACTCGCTCCGGGGCATCCGCCGCCATCGTCGCGTCAGTCCCTTTTCCAGCCCTGGTCTCGTGGACCTGAGCGCGGATGTCGACTTCACCGCCATCGCGGAGGAGGCGATGCGCGCGACTGAGGGCATCGAGGTCCACGGCCCTGTTGAACAGGGCGCGTTTCTGAGCCAGATGGGTATCAAGCAGCGCGCCGATGTGCTCGCCATGCTGCTCAGAGATAAACACAAATTCATAGAGGCACAGGCCGTCAATGAGACCTGTGAGCGCCTCGTCAGCCGTGGCTCCGGCGGAATGGGCAAGGTCTACAAGGCCATGGCGATCCTGCCTGAGAATAGCGGATTGCGACGGCCCGTCGGCTTCGGCGGTGACATATAACAATGCCGCCGTGTGTACTAGTACGATCAGATCACTTGTTGAACGATACCACTCAGATGCGACAAGGGGAGTGGGGAGGGGCGATGTGAAAAATAGACATCATTACTAGCAATCATGTGATTCGACATCCATTTCTAACGACGAAAGAAACTGTATCTCCTGGATGATGAGCCTAAGCGGACGGCGCCAATGCCCCCTCTGGAGTGCATGCTGTTTGTTGTACATTGCAATTACACGATTGCCGAATTTGAACCAGTACCTGGAAAAATGAAGCCAGCATTTCTCTATTTCTTTCCTACCAGCTTGGCATCTTCCTCGTCGGAATCATCGGAGAACCTGTCGCCATCTTCTCCTACAGCGAAGATAGTCTCACCATCTAAAGACTCGCGCGGAATGTGTCTTTGCGGCTGTTGCTGGGGCATACTACTCGCGGGCGTAGCCGAAGAAGCGGTGTGACCTGCGAACTGGGAACCCGTATTGTTGGACTTGCTCAACTGAGCCTCCTCGTCATCATCCGAATCCTCCGGCGCGCCGATGTCTGCCATTGTGAACGTGCCGTCATCGTCCTGGGCAATCTCATCACTCATGGCAAAGCGTCTATTGTTGGCGGTGGGTCTCCAAACGTAAGCGATGAAGGCCACATCGGCGAAGTAGACAAGGTTCAGCCAGCCGTCGAGGATGAACCATCTCGACTTCCAGTGAAAGGGGACGTAGTCGGGGTCGCTGACAGATGCAAAGCTGAAGCTGTTGAAGAAGAAAAAGCCAAAGATGACAAAAATGCTGATCAGGATGCACCACCACAGCTTCCTGTACATGGCTTCCTTAGCGTGCTGCTTGCGTTCGCGCAGGTCCTTGAGCGTAAAGTTCAGAGAGTTCAGGGTCCACACGTAGAAGCCAGTCAGAGTGCCAGCAAGAGGGAGCACGATGAGTAGCACGAACGGGCCTAAACAAGTCAGTTTGCGAAGAAGTCCAAGCCAAGTGCACGGCAACCTACCAGCAGCATCCGGCGTAATCAGCAAGCTCGTGATTGCATACACGAGTCCAAAGATGAAGTGAGCGATCGCGAGCCAGCGCACCCAGATCATAGTGCGTCCAAGCGTGTGCTTCACAACTCCGTATCCCATACAGACAATGAGCAGTAGGAAGAATGAGAACGAGTTGCGTGCAGCATTCAGGATAGCAACTATGACCAGCAGCACCTTGGAGCCAATATTTGCGCCATTCCGGTTGAGGTAGTCTGCACGTGTCAGTAGGCTTTTCTAGATCTAGCCCAGCTGCAAATCGCCTTACCATAGAAACCCCAAGTCATCAGCATCTCTACAACCAAGAAGATGAGAATGGCCGTGATGTAGTTTTGGACCGGCACTGTCTATAGTTAGTCTAGTGTCTCCCAGCCCTGGAAGTTTTCACTTACAAATGTCGTGTCGGTGCTGGTAGTACAAGAAACCCCAGAACCTGGGTAGGGTCAGCGAAGTTCAACGCGGCGCAGAGTGAATTGGAATCCCATACACGGCAACGAGAGCATAGAGAATGGTGATCCCTCCGTAAAAAGGTAGCTTCGGAATTTGTGTTGCAGGCAGCTCGCCGTAGGCATTGCGGAACTCAACAACGGCAGTAAACTCGCCCGCAGAGAACTTGTCGGTCAGGACACAGTAGTATCCAGTCTTTCGAATCATGTATTTAGTCGTCTGCGGCTCTTTGAGATGGATGGCTTTCGTCTCGATCATGTTCTTCGACTTGGTGGTGGAATCTGGGTCGATGATAAACTTGCCAATGTCCGTCTGGTTACAGTAGTTCTTCTGGACATATGCGTCCTGGCAAATTCCGATTTTCTGCGTGAAGTCAATGTTAGTTGTCTGTTGCGGGCAACCCAAAACTGTTCACAGGAGTGCGGCTTACGTTTTCGGCGTCTGGGGTTTCGCGCACCCCGATCAAGTCCTCGTCCTTCCATTCGAAGATGACCAAGCTCACGATAGGATCCTGGTCGGCTGGAGCTTCCTTCGGGAGGAACATGACGTTGATATAAGGGTCAACGGGACCGCCCCAGGCGCTGCGACTGTACATGCCTGGTTCCAATCTAGCATCAGCATAATGTCGCAAAGATAGCCAGCCATTGATCTGAATAGGACAACCCACCTGAGCATCTCTGTCTGTTCTCATCGGTTTGATCCTGCGAGGGGTTAATTCAGTTCTTCCGTCCCAAGCGGTAGGCTGTTACCAATGGTTTCGGAATGGGAAACCAACCATCTTGACTTCCAGGGCACCAGCTGTCCAAAGGGACATGCCCAGGACAGAGGCATAGAGCCCGGCCTTCATCTTGATGATAGGTCTGGTAGAGGGGGCGAGGAGACAAAGCCGACGGAGATATTTCAAGGTTGGTGGTCCAATGTACGAAGTAGACGTTTCGTAGTCGCGGCGCGGGATGTCAGGGCTGCGGAGTTCGCTTTCTACGACGATGTTACAGAGACGATGGTCGCATGGAGCATTCCGGAATCAAAGGAGGCTATGTGACAGGAGCCGTTAGTAGATTGGTACCAGCGGATCGTGGAATCGGTATTAGAGTCCGGCCAAGTCGGATACGTTGCACGGAGACGGTGTCGACGGGAGCTTGCGATACCATCTGTGCCAGGCTGGCAGGCCGCAGACCTTTTGGGGGCGAAACTGGCAATGTGAGGGAGGGACGTGCCAGGCTCCCGGGCACGTATGCTTGCTGCAACTCAGGTAGATGCTGGTGAGATTTCATTGGCTGTCGCAGCGAAGCCCGCCTACCTGGCCGAAGTACATAGTACCCGTGTAGGTCCTCTAGACGGGCCGCTAGCAAACGCAGGGTATTGGATTATTAGCTACCTAGCGAAGTGATTCAGCGGTGACGTCCCCCTTGCGTGGACCTATCTACCAGGTAGGGGGGACTTCCTCCAGCTCCACTGAAACAAACTACCTGAGTTATCTCTTACCGCACGGCAGCCACGGCGGCCGCGGCAGCCATCCCGTAGGAATGCAGGTGGCAGGCAGCTAGGTAGCTAGCTATCTGGGTCCGTCCCGCTACACCGGCCCAGGAGCGTCTTGTCTTCCGCAGCGTCAGACAAATTTGGTGAAGAAAAACAAAACCTTGAACCGGTTTGTTCCACGGCAAGGCTGCGGCAGCACGGACTCGATCTCTTCCTCGACCATCTTGCTCCGAAATACGCTCTGTTGCAAGTCAGCCTGGCCAATTTTTGCACACAGCAAACATAGCCGCGACAACCAACAATGGGCAAGAACACGGACAAACTCTACATCACCCACTCCGAGTGGTCGTCCTCGGACGCATACTCTGCCAGTGCCGGCGCCAACGTTAACGGACGCTCACGGCCAGGCTCGTTTCGCCGACTTCCCTTTAACTTTTGCGCTGCCAGCCTACAGCCGTTCAAGAACCCCGTATGTACTAAGGATGGAACCATTTACGATGTCGAGGTCATCAGTTCCTGGTTGGACAAACACGACACCAATCCCGTGAACGGCGAGCCACTTGGCGCCAAAGACCTCATCAAACTCAACTTCGCCAGAAATGCGGGATCCGACTCGAGAAGCGCCGGCCTCAGCGACGGCCAGGGCGATTTGATCGACCCTGTTACCTTCAAGGTCTTCACGGACAACACCCACATCGTGGCGGTTCGGCACGGAAGCTACGCAAACGTCTTTGCTTGGGAAACCGTCGAGCGAATGAACATCAAAGCAAAGAACTGGCGAGACCTGGTCGACGACGTGGAGTTCACGAGAGCCGATATAATCACCCTGCAGGATCCCCAAAACGCCGCCAGCAGGGACTTGAGTCAGTTCAAGTTCCTAAAGGATGGCGAGGAGGCGATCCTTACCAAGGAGCAAGAAGACGAGCGGAAGAACGGCAATGTTAACATCGACGCATTGGGTCGCATCGGTGACAAGGTTTTGAGGGCGAAGGAGGCCGTCGAGAAGGCTCGCAGGGAACGCGGGGAAGGTGGCGACATCAACCGCACGTCCGGCGCCGTTATCAGGTCGGGATCCGCGGCACATCGCAAGTCCATGATCATGGAGAAGAAAGTCCCATCCAATGCCGCCGTCTACACAACTGGCAGAGCGGCCGCCAGTTTCACCAGCACAGGACTCACGCCCGAGACGAGCGGCGAAAGAGCACTGCTGACGGACGAAGAGTACATGCTCAAGCCGAAGCGAGTCAAGATCAAGGGCTACGCCCGCATTGAAACGAACCTCGGCGACCTGAATATCGAGCTCTACCCAGAGTATGCGCCTCGTGCGGTGTGGAACTTCACGAGACTCGCGCAGAAGGGCTACTACAAAGGCGTCACCTTCCACAGGAACATCAGAAACTTCATGCTTCAAGGGGGCGACCCCTCGGGTACGGGCAAAGGTGGGACCAGTATTTGGGGAAAGAATTTCCAAGACGAGTTCGATGGACCCTTGACACACGATGCTCGAGGTATCATCAGCATGGCCAACAAGGGCAAGAACACCAACTCTAGCCAGTTTTTTATCATCTACCGGCCAACGAAGCACCTGGATAACAAACACACGGTATTTGGCAAGGTTGTCGGCGGTCTGGACGTGCTGTCAAAGATGGAAGATGTTCCTACCGACGGATCCGACCGCCCGCTCAACAAGATTGTGATGAAGGAAGTAGTAGTATACCTGGATCCTTTTGAGGAGTTTTTGAAGGAGAAGAGCGAGACGGATAAACTAGAAAAGACCAAGCAAGCGATTGCACTGAGTGGTGGTACAGAAGACGACAAGACAACATGGACCGGTAAACGGATCCGAGCCGACGGGACTGTAGACAACGGAAGCGCAGGCGCCGGTGTGGGCAGGTATCTCAAGTCGCAGGAGAAGCCCACCACGGCTACGGATGCAGATCTTGATACCTGGGAGGAACCGGCCAAGAAGAAGACCAAGCGCGGCGGCTTCGGTAACTTTGACAACTGGTGAAGCTTCGCGGCTGCGGCTTGGAACCGATTGTCCCAAGATCACGAGTCCAAATTTGGAATAAAATGAATGATACCCCCTACAGTTTTTATCGTACAGTTCCAAAGGTCGCCACAGACAGGACAGTCCCAAGGCGAAACGTTGACTGCTGCAAGCAGACGACAACTCATCACCCCCGGGTTCGCTTCATATGGGCGCTTCAGCAGACCTCATAAAAGCAAGTCGGGTGGGATTTGCGTCTGTGGCATTCGATCCCAGAGCACATCGGACCACGGGACGCACACCTCCTTGTCCCGCACCATGAGTGCTACCCCGCGGGCTTGCAGCAGTCCCGACTCCTCGAGGATTGCTTGCAACCGTTCGACGACATACTTCTTGACCTCCTCCGTGCCGCACGACGATACGCCCACCAAGTACAACGGCCATACAATGGTGTTGCTTGCAGAAGCGAGTGTCATGAAACGCTCAGCATTGTCGCTGCGACCTTTCATATGGGCCGGATCGTGCAAGGTCGGACCGTTGAAAACAACCGGGCGTCGCGTCGAGGCGTGTGCAGACGAGGGCGAAGGAGACGATGTGAACGTTGCCGGAGATGATACGATACGGACCGGCGCCTTCTTCGGTGTGATGACAGCTGTTGCCGAAGCGCCGCTTTCCGACATGGCGTCTTTGAAGTCTACAAGGCCAAAATGCTGAGGAACACTGGCTATCACAGTGTCTCGTAATCTCTCCAACAACTCGACAGACTTTGCCAGCTGCAATTTCGCTTCATACGGCCAGTCCATGATGTGGCGGTCGGGGAAGCACTTAATGATCTCCCCGATTATGGTCTCGTGCACCATCATTCTGATGGATCGGACGCCGTTCCACGTTGAGGCCAGACCCAGAGTCGGATACACGTCACAACGGTGACCCTCGAAAACGGCTGGGTGGGGTGTCGAGAGCCTCACGGGTCGGTACTTCCAGTACTCTGGAAGCTCGGCAATGACGTCGGCAAATTCTCGGTCAACCTTTGTCAGCTGCTCTATAACATCAGCCGGCTGGCCGAGTAGTCCGCTGTTGATGTCGTATCGCAACTGCATGACCTTGTAAATAGGGCCCGACAGTCGCCAGTTGGGATCCATCCCACCCGACAACATACCCAGCTGGTTTCGTAGCTCGATCAGGGGCTGCGGCATGGGCATGTCTTTCTGCATGCAGTTGATGAGGACGATCTGCGTGAGCATCACAAACATGCGAGCTCCCGCTCTTGTCATGAACTGCTTGAGGCCGCGCATCTTTGCCAGGGCAGATGCGCCGTTGATGTGGTTTTGCCATGCCCTAACCGTCTGGTTGCTGCGGCCACTGAGCATCTCGTACGTGCCTAAGATGAGGATGGACATCATGGTTGTGTCCTTGACCGCCTCGGCAGGGTTCCTCAAAGCATCGTTGGTCATTTGTAAAGCGGTGCCGTAGCTCCTGCGCGACCAATCCATCATCTTGGGGCACATGGTGAGATGGGACAGGCCGGCCAACCCGACAGCCGTCATGCTCGCCAATACCCCATCTACCTGTCGCTCAGGCAACATGCTGGCCGGACGCCAGACGTCGAAGACGTAGTCGAAGTTCTGGTGGCAAGCGTTCTCGTTGATGGAGACATAGCGGGAGAAGAAGAAGGCCGTGCCGCGTTCTTGATATGACGGTGATAACGAATATAAGAGCGTTGCTTGCTGCGTCGTTGGCCAGGTCTCCTCCTCGGGGGAAGGCAACAGGCTGTCGTCATCACCGTCGCTTTCGGAGGAAGAGGATGCCCATCGAGCCTGGCGTGGTCGGTGCCTAAAGGTAACGTTCCGAGTCACCACGGCCAGAGGGCGAGGTGGATGGTGGCGACGCGCACCAGGTTTGACGGCTGGTCTGGGGCTCGGATCGGAGCCCTTAGGGTCGGTGCTGGTGCCGGCCGGTGTCTTTTCAGACGGCTCGGCGTCCGGGGCTGTACTGGAAGCCTGCGGTTTCTTCAAGCGGCCTCGGGCTTTTGTTTTGGCGGCTTTCTTGATGACATGGGAGCTCTCGTCCCGGAACATCAGGTCGACGATGTTTCGATAGCCGGGACATTCTTGCTGGCGCTTCTCACACTGGCCGCAGCCGGGCTCCTTTTGGTCACACTGTCGGCAATAGGCACAAACACTGTTAGCCCGAAGTCAAAGAATTAAAATGATGCAAAAGCCCGAAATCCGCCTGTTTGTTTGCATGTGTCTCAAGAGGGGAGACATCAACCATGAAGAAGATAAATGACCACAAACTCAGTCTCGTCCAGGACTTTGTGCAGCCGAATGTGGACGTACCCTGATCTTTCGTTCGCGGCAGCTGGAACAGCCCTTGGAAGGCTTGCCACAGTACACCATGTTGTACAGCCAGAAGATTGGTTCACGAATGACCAGTGGGCCGATGAGACGAGGAAGAGGAGAACAAGACGTTCGAAACACGCAGCTGTGTTAGGAGACAGCCCAAGTAGTGATATGGATCGCTTGTTATAGGCGACATGATCTGATCAGATCAAGACACTGGATCTCGCCCGTTTATGCAACGGTAATCGGAGCGGGGGGGGGGCTGTGAAGCCAAGACAAAACGGGCAGAAGAATCAATTTGGGGAGCAACCAACGGGCAGTCCGGTTCGAGAAGGGCACATCCTCCCAAGCGGGTGCGGTCCCCCGGGCGCTTTTCTTCGCCCTCCTTTGAGGAGTTAAGAATGCGAGATGACAGATTGGTAGGTGGGAGGGACCTAGATTTCCTTGATCTGTCGGTTGATCAGGAGTGATGTGACTTGAGGGCTCCAATTGGACGTTGAATATGTGAGTGGCACACCTTGGATCAAAGGACAGGGACAAGACAAGAGACGGAAGAGAGGGATTTGAGAAGCGAAAGGCGGGATTGTGTGCATTATCGCCTCCGCAACACCGCGGCACCGCAGCAGCATCCTTTCGGAATAAACGGCCGACGGGGGGGTGGGTGGCGGCGAGGGACTAGAACCCCTCGGAGAGAAGCTGCTCACACTACTGCAGTCACCACGGGCTGTGGTAAGCTCCGGAGGGGGTAGGGAGGGGCTACTGCTACCTAGTTGGAATATTTTATCATTCTGAATTGGTGTCTTTTCGTCCCCTGCTTCCAACGGTCGTGCAGGGGAGGCAGGGGGGCGGCGGCGCTCTTTCCGGATCCTCCAAAGTCGAAACGAAACGGAACTTCTTCTCAGCAGCAAACAGCGGCGCCCCCCGATCGGATTGCGCCTATTTGCTTTTTTCCTTTTCCTTTTGTTTATTTTCTTCGTTTCTAAACTGGGAAAAGGGGGGATGTTGTTGCTTGGGTGCTGTTTCTTGGCTCGTCACCATCTTAATCGAGACTACAGAATACACACCACCCTGAACAGCATCACGGCAGACACACACACACACACACACACACACACCGTGTGCGCAGGCAAGATATACGCCACGTCGAATCACATTTATGGTTGCCGAAAATACATGACGGGAATGGCTGCAGCAGTCGTACATTGGTTAGGTTCCCAACTAGCGCAGCTGAGCCAAGATCCAGACAATTTACGCCTGTTGCTGTTTTGACGCCTTCTTAAGGTGTCTGTCTGGTCGGGTATCCGTTGCCGCGGGACACCATGATCTGACAGGCCTGAATCGACCTGTCTCGCAACCTGCAGCTCTAGGGCGAGAGCCTCGAGCTGCGCGTGCCGTCACAGATGACACTGCAGAAGAGAGATGTAAAAAAAAGAACCCGCCGCCTGGGTGCCCCTTGTTGGACGAGGACGGAGGCCTCGTCATCAAAGACCGGGCCCGCGTTCGCCTACCTGCATCCGCTGGCCTCCTTCCCAGGTGACCATGGTTTCTGCCACTGGAAAACGGTATATAGTTCCTGTAGCCGGCACGGCACGGCACTTATATTGTGTTTCTCTACGGAGAGAGCCCCCCTCTCTGTTCCACATTGAGACCGGACCTGACCGTTTTAGCTACGCATCTCAGTGAGCTCGACCATTGCAGTGGGAAAGGCCAAGGTGTTGCAGCAGACAGTGGTCAAAAGGGTGTTTTTCCCCCCGCCGATGACAGGCCGTTAGTTGGGGCCCATAAAGGTCAAGCGTCAAGCGCTGTGGGAAAAGCAACACCGGTTGGATTGTGCCTGTCTGAGACAGACATCAACTAGGCCAGCGCCTTTGTGCGATGACGCTGGTAGGCCTGGCTGTTGCGAACCAGCATCCTGGATGAACATGACGAACTAAGCGTACGTAGCCTTTCCCTCGGCGCCTTCGCCCAGCACACAAAGTGGCGGGATGTTCTCAAGTTCATGGGTGTCAAAATTTCACTGTGCACCTCCTGGCGTCTATCGACGCTAATCCAGGTTGTTCTGCTTACACCAACGGCCCCGCTCGAGGCTGACCACCTTGCCCTTGGGCATTGCGAATCGCGAAAGGTCTGCTCATCACCCGGCACCCGACCTCTCATGTTCCTAAAGCCTTCTTCGTTGTTCAGGCTCAGTCGCCTGTCTACAGCTCCTCTTGCACCGAAGCCGCGTTTCCCACGCCGCCGCCAATCCCGATCGTCAGAACCTTCGGGTTGGAGTCGAAGAGCGATCCGGACTGATCAGGACCGCTGGTCGGGCCCACGTCGTCGTAGGGGAACGCGTAGCCGCGGCCGTCGGGGCTGATCTCATGGCAGATGCGCGAGTAGTGGTTCGTACGCGCGTTCTGGTAATAATAGTTGGCTACGCTCTCCCCTTCGGGTTGCTGGTCGTTGACAAGCAGCGTCGACCGGTTGAAGGCCGCCGCGATGCGCGCCCCGATGGCGCCCATCTGGGCCTGGTTCTTGGGGTACCCGCCGAATGGCCCCGTGCTGCAGCTGAATATGTCTCGCGCGCTCGGCTTGGCGAACGACCCGACGTCGCCGAACGACAGCAGATTGTCGGGGCCTACGCGGCCCTTGACGTTGCCCCACTCGGCCTGCGTGTTGACCGTGAGATCGGCACCGCGGTACTTGTTCCAGACGGCGTCAACGTGGGTTTGGTAGTACCCCTGAAACAGGCCCGGTTGCATGACGATGCCCGAATTGGGGCTGAGGGCGCGCAGGTTTGCCGACCCGTCGGGGGTGCGCACGATGAGCCTTGACCAGCCGGCGCTGTCGGCGGCGTCCTGGGCGCGGAGGCGGTCGCAGATGGCGTCGAGGGCGTCGGGCGGGAAGCCGGGCACGGTCGTCACCTTGCCGGCGTCGTTCTCGAGCGTCAGGGAGACGGGGATGCTGACGAAGTCGACGTACGAGATGTTGACAAACACCTGGAAGCTGTTGAAGGTAAACTCGCAGAAGCCCCAGTTGAGGTTGTAGTTGGGGTCGGTCGTGTTGGTGGCCGAGGGCTCCACCACGGCCGGGCCCGGGTTCAGGAGGAACTTGAGCGGGCCGTCCCGGGAGAACCAGATACGGCCGCCGGCGATCTGGGGGATCGCCACCTTGCGCGTCGACCCCGGCGCGCCGAGGGGGATGGCGCAGTCCGTCTGCAGTGGCTGGAGGATGTCCGAGGGCGACGTCGGGTAGTAGCCCGTGATGCCGTCGGCCCGGAGGAGGAACACGGCGTTATTCCGGTTGAGGTCCAGACCGGTTACATGGGCGAAGGCGTTGGAAGAGCCCGTGTTGTTTTGGAGGACGATGTCGAGCGTTGGCCGAGTCATGGCGCCGGTTATTGGAAGGAATCCTGCAGTTGTGTGTTTGGGCCCGTCTGTGACGCTGGTCTACCGACTGCTTCCAAGCAAATGAATATATCCTTTCGTCGCTAGTTTCCGAGGAGATGGCCCGGGTCTTTTATCAAGAACAGGTCCGTCTCAAGTCCCTTGGCCTTTCGAGAATAAATGAGGACGGACAACCCGGACGAGCGCAACTGACCGGGATGGCCATGTGCAGGTTTTCTCTGGGCCCTCCCACCACCAAGTTTTCAAGATGGTGACTCTTACTTGCTGCCAACCACTACGACAACGGAGCATATGAGACGCGCAAGCATCTGGTGCACTGGACTCTCTACCTCCGTCGCAGAATGACGGAATGGACGACATGGTAATGCGAGACTAGTGGCGGCCCCGTCTCTTTTTGCCCGGTTTTGGGGGTTCGAGACTGGGAGGGGTGGGGACAACGGACGACTCCGGCATGGCAGGTCCAGAAACTCCAAGAGTTGACCTGACGGCAAGTGATGGAGGTGTCTTGCGTTGGTAGTTGGACTGAGTCTAAGAAAGCAGAGCGTCTCCTCTCACGTCTCTCGGATAAAGTCAAGTTCGGCGACGTGTCGGTTGACCCTAGGCGGACTTGCTTTACGGCCATGTCGGAGAGGAAGCCAGTCTGCTAGTTGCGGGCCTTTTCTGTAAGACAGAAAATCCGGGGTAAAGTGGTGTCCCGGCTCACATTACACATCACCCCCCCCCTCCCTCCCTCCCTCCTTCATCTGCACAAAAAGCCCGGTGGCCTGGGTTTCGTCGGGATCACACGCCGAGAGTGGATGCGCAGAGCCATGGAGGTGCGTTACGACGCTACAAGTGATTCCGGGGTAGCGACATGCCAGCATCTCCCAAGGTGCCGCGACGAGAGGCCAATAGCTTGTCGATCTCTTTGCGGCCATGTGGTCTCTGGTCGATGTAGGAGGGGGCCAGCACGCATGGCTACATTTCATGGGCTGCTGATGCCCCGCATCCGACGAGGAATTCGGAGAACCGTGGGGCTGTGATATCGATTCTCTTGGGAAGGTTCATACAAGTTGATTGCCAAAGTCTGGTCTCATGACGCATGTAAGAGCCGAATTGGCTTCTGGCTCACGTACTGGCTTGTTGGTCCAGTATGGTCTCGGGACTCGCCTCGCGGCTTGCCGGCTCGAAAACGCCGTGTCTTCTCCAGCTCTCGAAGTCTCTGGTAAACGGTATTGAAAGTTTGTTCGTTGAGAGCCAGTCAGCGATCTCCCGCTCCATCATAGGAGGCGCTCTCAACTCAGAAGGGGGGGGGGGGGCGGGGGATCAGTTGGCACATCACGCTGTCTGGTGACACAACATCAGCCCAGTCCCTGCTGGTGAATGCAAGTGAGAAGGAAATTGTTGGCCATTATTCATATGAAGTCGTGAAAGTAGCAAAATGTATGATCGCGGAACAAATGAAACCCAAAATCACGCGGTGGCGGCTTCCCAACCTCCCAACTCCGTTCACTGCACAGTCTCCCTCCTTTCTATCATGTTTGTCTCACAGAGACGATTCCCCGCTTATATGGTATAATCCAAACGAGGCAATAATCAGGTGTAATGAAACAAGTCGCTGGGGACATAGCAAACAAATATCAAATTGTCCAGACACACAGGGACAGTAACAACAACCACAAGACAAAAGCCAAAGCCGATGGCGGCGTGTTCACTGTCCCAGCGATGCTTTCATTAACAGCCGGCATCCCTGAAACTGTTTGGTTGATTGTCATGTTGGCCTGCGTGCTGAAGAAGAAGGCGGGCTCATCAGGGATGGCACACACGGCGCCCGGTGCCGCGGGATCGACGCACCGGTCCTCGTGGTCGGCCCTGCGCGCATCAAGTGACGAGTTGAAATAGGCCTTGACGGAGGCCACCGTCAGAATGGCGTCCCTCTTGGGCGGGCCCCCCGACCACAGTGGGTTGCCGTTACTCCAGTGCTGGAGGATCAGGTGGCCGCCCTCGGTGGGTACGGCGCTGCCGTTTATAGCACCCAAGACCTTACCATCGGCATAGAATGTCACTTTGCCGGGTAAGTAGTCTATGCGATACTCGTGAAAGTCCATCGTCGGGTTGAAGCCTAGGTTGACCTTGAGAAAGTTGCCCGTGCCGGAGGCGTCATAGCCCCTCTCGAGCGAGGCACGCGAGTGCAAGACGAGGTTTATCGGGAAGCTGCTGTTGGACGAGCTGAACTCTTTCGTGAGGAACTCAATGTCGATTTCCTGCGTGTCGTTGTGGTACTGTTTTCAATGTCAGCAGTTTGGTTCCTACGAGTCTGTCTGTGTGCGCGCGTGTAAGCGACTGGGCGGCATCTTACCCAGAAAAAGGCGGCACACGTCCCAGCAACATCCGGCACCTTCATCATCGCCCGGAACGACCCGTGGTGTACATCATGTCGTGCGGAGTCGATCTCGGCGGTCGGCACCAGGCCGTCCACCGTGGAACTCTCGACCAGCAGCTGCAATCCCGCGTCTGCCTGTGTCGAGCTGAGTCCGTACGAGCTCGACCCTTCGTGGACGGCAGCAATGTTGGTTGGCTGGAACTTCTCGCCCAGGGGCCCCCTCGCGTTGGTGCTGGTCTTGTTGAACTCTTGGCGGACCCAGTCCGTGTTGTTCTTGATATCCTTGACCTTTGTGAAGTCGGTCTCGATCAGGTCCGTGAAGACCTCGACGGTGCCAGTGACGTTGGCGGAGTATCCGCACTCACAGGCTGCGCGAGTGAGACCTGGGAGTAGAGAGAGGGCTAGGAGGCATGTTGTCGCAAGATTCCTCATCATAACGCGCGCGCGCGTGTGTGTGTGTATGTGTGTATGTAGATGTATGGGTGGATATATGAAGGGCTGTAGCTGTGTTTGTATGTATATGTGCGATGGGCGTGTACAGCGTCGCGTAAGGCAGGGAGTGGGTGTTGGTGCAATGGTGCGAGGTCGCGTATGTTTGTATTACTTCCAGAGTAGTACAACCGTCCCAAGATTTTGACAGAAGAAGTGAAGAAGTTTTTTTAATAAAAAAAACCCCGAGTCCAAGCACGCGTACCGCCAGTCCAGGCGTGCAGGTGAGGAAATGGGATGACAGGATGTGGAGAAAGACAAAGCTGGCGCTCAGACACGATGAGAACAATCACAAGGACTGAAGGGCGAATACGCAAAAAAGAAGAAAGGCGTAAGTAACAGTACCGAATCGACCAACACCGACAAATAAAAGGAAGGGTGAGAGGGCGGGATCGCGGGATGACTATGTAGTGAGCTCGAGTCACACCCGGTCGAAGAGGGGGATGGGATGGAAGGCAACGCCGTGCTACACACAGGTGCCTGTGGCTGGAGTGCCCAACTACATAAAATCCTCCTTCGTCCCCCCCAATGAATAGAACCATCGCATTTGGCGCCTTTCGGAAGCCTGGCCCACGGGCGGACTCGAAGATGATGGAGGGATCAAAGGAAAAAGGGGGGAAAGCTTACAGTCGTTAGACAAAGGCTCCCTCCTCAACGTTTAACGTTTGACATCATGAAAATCTACTAGCTGTCGTCCCCGGAAAGAGGAAACGTGAATGATGGCATTCAACTATCGAGCGGTTTCTGTACATCCCCGCGTAACGAACTTCTGCCGTGTACAGGCTTAAAGGTGGCTTTCCCCGTCGTTTCCATACGATGCCAAAAGCCACCATGAAACACCCTCGCCTTGGGACAAAGAACAATAACGGGCAAAACGGTCTCCATTCGCGCTGCCGGTGCACTCGAGCTGAGTTTTTTTGGATGCGGCGGATAGTCACAGGTGGTGCACGTCACGTCGAACCGTGTTGTGGTTGGTGTTGTTTTCCTTGCAGGAACTCACGAGATATGACCACCCGACGAGGAAGTCCAAAGGACATGGGGCTCGAGCCCAAAGTTTGAATTCAAAGGTTGGGGCGATCCTCGTCTCTCTGCCGCTGTTCCTCTTGGACTGGCGAGTAAATGAGAAAGTAGAAGAAGGCGAGGAGGGGGAAGAGAGCCCTGGAGAGGGGGCCAAAGCCGCCATATTGCCAGTTGGGCAAGCCGCCTGGTGCTCTCTGACCGCTTCAAAGATGGAAACAATGAAAAAGAGCTCCCGCCAGTCGTTCGTTCTAGCCTTGGACGGAACGGCTTCGTCTCACCACAAGAACGCCCCCCCGTTGGATGTTCTGATCCTCGAGGCATCCACCCACATAGGGTCAAAGTGTGGCTCAGGTCATCGAGCTTGTTGCTTGAACGAGCACTTTGCCTTCACCCGAATTTGCCTTGCCTGACCAGACCTGACCTGACAGGCGCACCGTCGATTATCCAACCGACGTCGTATCCCGGTTCTGTGTGAGCCATCGTCAGTCGAAGGGCAAACGCAGGTTTTGGAGCCGCTAGAGATCCATCCATCAGGGCGATGTTCCGTCGGGCAAAGCCGTTCGTCTAGCATAAAACGCACTGCTGCGCTGGCTGTTTATGATACGCTCGCTCGTCTACTAAACCCCCAGCGCACCCCCTAGTGCCAGCGCCATCCTTTCCCACTTCTTACCTCATCCTTTCTTTGTCATCCTGATGACCTTTGCCTCTTTGTTAGTCCGCCGCTATTCTGGCTCGAAACTTTGTCCAACGACACGGGTCTTCCCACGTGCGAATGATGCTGCGTCGAGTTCGAGACAGACGCTTGGCTCGAGTTGGCTTGTGAATCGGAGGCCGGCCAGGTCAGGCCACGCGCCACCAATGATTGAAGGGGCAAGGACGGCAAAGGTCATGCACGCACGGTGCGAATGAAGAGAAGTGATTTCAATGCTGCCCAGCTCCTAGGAAACTTTCTAATATACAACGCATGTGCTCGGGAAACCCATCTTCCACGCTCCCTTTTCGTCCGATGATGACAGGACTCGGGGAATGCCTTGACTCGGAACGATTGCCCTCTCGGTCAGCCTCTGCGGCCTTCCCGTCCCGGACAATCAATTGCAGTCATGCCAAGACCGCGTTCCAGAGCAGAGACAATCTCAAATCCAAACAGACAACGCGGGATTCCAAGGCAAAGAGGTACTGCAATTTGTATATCGAACAAGGTATCTGAGCAGAGCGGAAAGAAGCAAAACTCGAAAACGCAGAGGCAAAGACGCGCAACAATACAACTAAGCTGAATGAAAAAGAATAGATCAACAAGCATAGGCCGATTAAAGCAAACGAGGAAAAACAAGTGTAAAGGAGAAGAAAAAGATGAAATGGATATCAGTACCACAAAACATTAGTATGAAGCTAATAGAACAAGAACGAAACAAGCGGTCACCAACCCCACCCTGGACCAGCCATCAGTGCCCTGAGGCAGTCAGTCTCTGGGATGCGTGAACAGGGCCCGAATTATCCTAATCTTCCCAGGTTTGCTTTACCCAGGAATCCGCGCCGAACCCTATACCCCCAACCATCCCTGTGTAACCGGCCCCATTATTGCCCATGACCAAGTCCAATGCTGTGACGCTCGTGAAGGAAACAACTGCGTAGGAGAGATCACGATCCCACCAGAGCAGGCTGGGACACAATGCGCAATGACAATCCCGAAAATCAAAAGCCTCTCCTCTGTGACGCCTATTCCCCCTGCCACGTAAGGGGGAAGAAGCCTCAGACCGAGAGGGAGTGTCCGATGAATCACTCCAAATCCGTTACGCCAGAAATTCAGCCCGCCAGACGAAGAGGTATATGCCAAGGAGACGAAACCTAAGGGGGAAAGAGGAGAAAAAAACGACGGAAAAGAACATAGGAAATCGTTCAGTCATCTCGGAACTAGTACACGCTGTCCTCGTCGGCCCCCTGAGAAATCATCGAAGGGGTCGAAACGCTTGAGGATGCTTCCATGTCGTCGACATAGCCGACAAGTGCTTGCGCATGGAGGCGGAATGATTCGCCCATGAGTCTGGTGATTCTACGATTACGTTAGTGTCACATTGCGAGTGATGAGAGGAACAGTGACTTACCCCCAGACCACGACCTCGTCCAGCATGCTGCCCCACAGCCGGGCAACGACAGAGCTCAGCTGGGTAGCGTACGCTTCATCGAGGTCCTTGTCGAAGAGCAGCCGGACCTTGTTGTACATGGCGAGCTCTTCCTCTGTAGCTTGTTCTTCGTCATGTTCCAGACGGTAGAGCCAAAGCGAGAGGACAATCATCAGGTCAAGGCCACACAAGGCATGCTCAACGCTCCAGTTCGTCGGCGAGGTGCGTGCAACCCAGCGGACGCCCTGTACCACAGCAATCTCAATGCAGTTGTAGCACTCCTGGATGACCTTGATCATCTCACTGGAGCGCTTGACGCGATCCCGCGCGTTCGACATGGCAGCTGCGACCTCGTAGGAGTCGTGGTAGCGCAATGCCTCTTGCACGGATTTCAAGTCAACCTCCAGGCGAGCCCGCGCATTCCGGTACATAGCCTTGGCGTTGAAGATTAGGGGATGTCCCTTGTGGGGAGCACTCAACGGGACCGCCACGGTCTCGGGCTCGCAAAGCTCACAGGATTTCTCCCACGTCTCGAGCGCGAGTCTGAGCTTATACTCAGTCACAACGTCTTGGAGAGCCTCAGGACTGCGCTTGTGGTACCACACTTCGAGGAACAGGGCGTTGATCATGACCCGCGACGCAAACGCGCTGTACCGGAGTGTCTCTCCCTGGAACAGGTTGTCGTGCGCCTCCATAAATGTGACCACAGGCGACGCCTTCAGATGCTCATGCCAAGAGGCCTCGCCCGCAACCTTGAGGTTCCAGAGCGCCTCCGTAGAAGGAAGCTGCAGGTCCTCAAACTCGTTGAAGCTAATGGCCGGCGTGTGATTGTACGTCAGAGTGAGCAGGCCAAAGAAGATGTAAACGGCGTAGTATGTGCGTCGGCAACCTTCGTCTTCAATCCACTCGTTGCGGGTGGGGTGGGCGCCAGAGCGAGCCTCCTGGCGAAGCTTCAGCTCGTACCGGTTTCCAGCCACCATGTTGGCGAGCAAGCTTTTGATGGAACAGGCCCACTCGAGCCCCTTTGGATCACCGCTCCAGCTGGCAAAGATCATGTTCAGGAGCGAACCTTGCATCGTCCAAAGAGGGCACTTGCGCGAGCTAAAGTTCTCCTTGTTCTGAAGGAACTGGTTGACCAAGACCTTGGATCCGATGTGGAGCATGTAGGCCTGATCCTGATCGAACGCATAGAGCGCCCCTATGCTCAGCACGGCAAGGAGCAGAGCAGGAGACACCGTGGTCGAGTCAAAGGAGGCGGGGTGCAGAAATGGGAGGTGGTGATGAAATAGCCCAAAGTAGGTCGACAGGAATCGGTTCAGCGACGCCAGGTTTGGAAGGCGGAAACCCTCAGGAATGGCATGTTCTGTATCTTGAGCACGAATGTTGTCGAGAATTTGGTTTCGCTCGTCGTCGTTGGCGACCTGGGGGGCTCGGAAGCCTGCGGCAGACAAAGTCGCCTCGCTGACGTAGGGACTCTGCGGCACAGGTGTGCCGGCTCCAGAGTTCGGTAGAGAGTTGATCATGGACTGAAGTGCGGGAACGAGACCATTACACGTCTGACCGTTGATAGGTGGAAGCTGGGCGTTGTGTGGCTGTATGGTCCCTGTGCTGTTGAAGGACTGCTGCGACTCGAAGGAGCCGGATGCCGACGATGCTATCGAGTGTGCTTTGGCGTCGGACGATTGAGACATGAAGCTTTCCCATTGAGGCACGGGGATGGCACCCGAAGGATACGCGACGGTAGGCTCCATGGTATGCGGCGAGTAGGGCATCGATGGGCTACCTCCTGAGCGTGCACCGGCGGCGGCTTTGTGTTGGAAGTCGGCGACGAGCATGGCAGCGGTCTCGATGTCGAAAGTGCCGTCGTGAGAGGCGGCTTCGATCTGATCTAACGCAGACTGGTCGAGCATGGGTGTCTTTGCAGGACCGCCAATAGCTCGCGTCTTGGGACCCGAACGTCTCTTACCATCACTGTGAAGAGGGACCCCTCCATCTTTGGCATGCACGGTGCGATCGTGTCGGAGGAGAAGGTCACGTCTAACGAATGTGCTGCGACACTTCATGCACTTGAAGGGGCGCTCCTTGGTATCTACGAACAGTCAGTAAATAACTTGAACAATTCCAAATTGGTGCGACGTTTTTCCTCCAGCGAGGTTTTGTCCTGCCGCATGATGCGCCGATGCAAAGGTGGAATGAGAGGGGTTCCCAGTCGAGCGGAAGCTTTGGGATGTAGGAGGGGGAGGGGTTCGGAAAAAAGAGACAACTTACGGGATCGCTCGTGCCTACTGCGATGCTCGCTTCTGCTGAAGGCTCGATTGCAGAACTGGCACTTGTATTTGCGTTCTGGGGCTAGTGATGCCTTGCGCGAGGCCGGTGTTGATGAAGCGGACGTAGGAAGAACCGCAACGCTTGCGCCGGGCATCTTGAAGGGTCGGGTCGTGGTCGCGATTTTTCTCTCTCTTTCTCTCTCGGAAGGTATCGTCGGATGGCTGTGCCGGTTGCTACGACGGCGACGAGGATAATGGGTGGGCGGCTTGGTCTGAGCTGCGGCTCTCTTCGAATTGACACGATGGTTGAAATCGCCTGGTTCCTAGGGTTCCTCCTCGCTCGGCGCGCTCCCGTGGGGTTTAAAGTGTGTCTTGATTAGACTGGTGGATGTTGCTGGTCATTTGGTTCGATATTCTGGTCATAGGAAGGACGTGTGAGTGGTTGAAGGGGGAAAAGCTGGCTTAAAGCCAGTGTTGGAAAGCGGCGCGTCTAGAGGCGAAGGGTGCGCTGGAGTGGTGATGGGCCGGGGAGGACGAAGAGTGCGCGCGTTGAGTTGCGTGTTGGAGATGAAGGATGATCACAAGAGTGGGAGGATGAACAGAAGAGGGGAAGTCGAGGAATAAAGCAGGAGGGGAGAGGAGGAGGAAAAGAGGCGTCTTTGGTGAGAACGGTGGGGACACTGAGCTGCGACAGTGGGAGGGACTCTTGAGTCTTGGGTGTATTGGAGGGGGTGGCACGCTGGGACAGGAGGGGGGAAGGAAGATAGCAAGAGAGCACGAGAGAGACCAGAAGAGGGGAACAGAGGGGGGACCGCGCTGGCCCGGAGCTGGGAAAGAGGTAAGTACTAGGAAGAGGTACCTTGCTTTTCTCCGTCTCTATCCCTCTTCTCCTGTCCACTGTAAGGAAGCGGGAAACAGGCAGGCGGCGGCGAGGACTTGCGAAGGTACGTACTGGACTGGACCTCCTTCGCCCAACCTCAGGTACCAGCGGACCTGCCAAACGGGAGGGAAGGTACGATCAGATTAGGGAAACAGGCAGATGTACCTCAGGCAAGCAATGCAATCGAAGCGACGGGCAAGCATACCTATGAGGGAGTAGGGATACTCGAGAGGTACATCCACCTCTTGGTTGCTCAGAGTGGGCCCTCCCCGAGGCCACTCACTGCACAATGCACACATCAAGGAGAGGGATTATGGAACTGGAACGGGCTCCAGTGTTTGTTCACCGGGCCACCAGAACAGCAGAAGAGACCCGTCCCGACCTGCCCCATTAGAATGAGCAAGGGAGGGATGTGTGAGGTGCTGGTGGGGAGGGTGAGGGGCGGATGAGGAGGAGGGCGACAACGAGGACCCCACTGGCACACCCAAGCAGCCGGCCAGCAACGCTGCACACGCAGCACAGCAACCGGCAACCAGCCAACCGGCAACCAGCCAACCTTGAACCCCGAGGCAGGGCAGAGTAGGCGCACCACGTCTACATCCACATCCACCTCCACCTCCACGACGTGGTCACGAGCTGCTGTGAGGTGGAGAGGGTCGATATGAAGGGGCCCACGACACCGGTGCAGTCAGGTGTTGGTGGTGGTGCTGCCGCGTCAGTTGCGTATTGCTAGCAAGCAGTACACGGTGTATCTCCGTGTGAAATAAAGTGTGATTTATGAAATCAAGGGTGTAGGTTTTACGTAGGGTAGTGATTTGGAGGTCTTTAGGAAATGCTATCTTAATTCTGTAGGTAATTTAGTGTGTTGTTAGATAAGGAATCCTTAAGCTATCTAACAGCCGATCAAACCGCATTATATAACCCCCTGTGTTAACCATAGAGGTTATTCCTAACTTTCTGCAAGCCTTAGCTCACTTGAACGCGAGGCATCATGGTATTTATCAAGGTGTTACAGCAGACAGTAACTGCTGGTAAGTTTGTGGTTAAAAGGGTGTTTTTTTCGCCGATGACTCAGGCCGTCAGTTGGGGCCCATAAAGGTCAAGCGTACACGGTGTATGTGCCTGTGGCCATCAGCTCTATCGGAAGGAGTGAGGGGTCGAACGAGACTGAAGAGGGGCAAGTCGGTTGTGATGCAGTTAGTGGC
Source organism: Colletotrichum shisoi (assembly GCA_006783085.1). Lineage (NCBI taxonomy): Eukaryota > Fungi > Ascomycota > Sordariomycetes > Glomerellales > Glomerellaceae > Colletotrichum > Colletotrichum shisoi. The sequence continues at coordinate 28,827 of PUHP01000334.1, forward strand.
TGCCATTGCTGACCGGATCGATGCTTGATTGAGTTGCTGCGGGAAACGAAAGCACGCTGAACAGGAAAGAAGGGGGACGTACATGCACCCCTCAGCTGCATACTGCCTAGTAGCTATTCCTGTCCCCATATTTACGTACTCGCTGCTAAGTGACGGAATGCAAGTGCCTCTTAGCTGCCCTATCACGGATAGACAGGTAGGGAACGGGAGCTATGTAAGCAGCGACCGAATATCCCACCTCCATGTCACCCACCGCCCCAACTCGCTGCGAGATGCGCACTTCTCTTCAGCCACCTTACTTTCATCGTGTCTCGACGACACAAGTCTAGAAGCCCACCCTTTGCCAATCCAGCAAGTCCCAGATACCCGAAATCCAGCATCTGTCCGTCTGTGGCCAATTTCACACGAATTTCTCGCGGCCATAGGATATGCATCATTGTATAGTACCCTCATCTCGTTTGACACAAAAGGGACGAGGAATCTAAAATGGGTCGCATCGCCATTTTAATCCAAGACAGATTGTAAGGGCCGGCAGCGCGATTCGCGAACAAATAGGGGCGAATACCAGCAACTATTGGAGGAGAAGAAAACCACCTGAACACGGTCCTGTACCCCTTCGCTGAACACGAGGCGATATGACATGTTAGGGATCGCAGAGTTTTCACGGGACGACAAGGGCCCGGCTCTCTTGCTGCTGCTGTCCGCCTACTGAGAGATGCGACACAAACACATCTCGCATCACGAGTCTGGCTCATAGGTGCTTGCGTCCACGCCGTACGCCACACTGCTCTGCAAGTACAAACCTCACCATCCCGTCAGAGCCACGGTTGCTCAATCTTCGTGCCGCGAAGTAGTGGACTGAGGCGGACAAGAATCGCACGGCCTGGCATGCGCCCGACCCGTCCGGAGCGTATCTAGCCACATCTAGACACGCAAACGCCCCCCGCCGTCGACAGAAGCACGGCAGGGCGGGTGGCCGGGTTATGGGTATGATTACCGGGGTGCGTCCATCGCCCCAGGCCCCAGCCAGAGGGCGTGTGTCTATAATGAGCAAGCCGGCCGGCGGCCCAGCCAGCTCAGCTCAGCGCACACCACTCAGCATCGCACAACCCAACGCAGCAAACGAGGCGGGCTCGTTTCTCTGGGTCACGACCAAGGGGTTGGTAGGGAAAGCTAAGGCAAGGGCTACTGTTCTAGCCATGAATGCGCTCGAGTTGATGACGAGTAACAACCCGATGGGGCGATAGGGTTGGTCAGGCCAGCGCGCTGAGTTGTGCATATCAGGCCAGCCAGAGAGGAAACGCGAGTTCAGGGGTGATGGAAGCGCGATGGTGAGAGGCGGGCGTGGTGAGCAAACGCAGGTGAGTTAAGTCAAGATTTGCAAGGTATCCGCTTCACCAGTTCGTCCCGTCCCATGGTTCACCTTACTAAGACAGGCAGTGACGACTGCTGGTGGAAGCAAGATACGTTTGGCTGTCCGTTCCCCGCCGTCCGCTTCCCACCATAATCCTTGCGTGGCATGCATCATCTCCATTTTCGACCATGTTCCTCACTACTTGCTTATTGGTCAAACGAGACATAGAACATCGTCTCGCCTAAAGAGGCGAGAATAGACTAGGTACTGACGTCGCGTCTGCCGAGATGACGTCGTGCCTGTGGAGGGGCTCGACAACCTAAGAGCTGAGGCAAAGCAAGGTGACGAGGAAAAGGAGATTACAATCACCGACGGCTTGGGGCAATGGATCATTCTCAAGGGTTCTCGCGGTCTAGCTTCGCCAAATCCCGGACCGCCGATTTGGTTAGCAATTTCGCCCCAGCCCTGAGAGGGAGAAGGGGTGGAAGAGCGAGGAGGAACGCTCCCGCAGCTTCCAATGGTTCTATGATCCTATCTGCCTTTCGTGGGCTGCCCCTCATCCTCCTGTCCGCGGTTCGCATCCCGAGTTCCAAGGTTGCCGCTGGACGAATATGGACACAACAGGCCCTAGGTATGAAAACCACGATATCCTTGGGCAAAACCCATACTGCCCAGGCTCTATCCGAACCACAGTGGTCGGTCGGTAGCCAACCCAGGTAATAGGGGCCAGCACTTAACGGCGAAGAAGGCGGCCGGACAAGCCAGCATTGCAGTAGTGTACCGTAGGACCTCCAAATCCCCACCAGCGCGCCCTCTTCCCGACCAATGGGCAGATACCCCGTCTCCCGGCCCCAGACGGTACATCAACGCGTGAGCAAGGTAACTCCGGTACTCGGGCGATACGTGTCTTGACGAGCTATGCTAACGCGCGCCTGCGAAATACCTGTTCGATTCCGTATGCGGTGACCTGGCCTGTCACTCTCGGCGGTGAGCAGAAGTATCCCTGTGTACCTTTCCATCTCCACCTCTCGAACCCACCGAGTTCGAGTACGCGGTCCAATACACGTGCAACTAGTGGAACCGTCAGGGGATTGGCCAAATACTCCATCCCGGACTGTCTCTACCATTGACCCGCCGTTCCTCTCGCACTGCTCGGCCTGCTGCAGCTCCTCCGCGTGAAATAAAGTGTGATTTATGGCCTAGCGTACATTGATTGAGCCACCTTCTATATCCCCCCCCTTGTCTTAGCCTGTCTCACGCCTCCGCCAAGGTAACTAACTTCTACAGCTTATTAAGGATCTTAATATACGTTTAGTTAAAGAGGTAGTAGATCTCCCTTTAATTATCTTCTCTATCTAGCTTATTAGCTATCTACTTAAAAATATACTTAATATTTTAAATCTTAGTTTTTTACTTATTAATAAAACTAAGTTAAGACTTTATAATAAAAATAAAAGTAAAGTAAAGCTTACATTACTTTTTAAGTTTAGTTTATAGTTATAATTAGTTAAAATACTATTTAAAATTAAATAAGCTAATTTAATTAAAATTAAAAGTATAAGTTTTATATAAGGTAGTAGTTTAAAGGTTTTTAAAAAATACTATTCTAATTCTATAAGTAATTTAGTATATTATTAAATAAGAAATCCTTAAGCTATTTAATAGCTAATGAAACTATATTATATAACTTCCCATATTAACTATAAAGGTTATTTTTAACTTTTTATAAGCCTTAGCTTACTTAAATATAAAGTATTATAGTATTTACTAAGGTATTATAGTAGATAGTAACTACTAGTAAGTTTATAGTTAAAAGGGTATTTTTTTTACTAATAACTTAGGCTATTAGTTAGGGCTTATAAAGGTTAAGCGTTTGTAGCCTAGATGTAGGTAAGTAGGTCTCTAGAATGTTATGTGTAGCTGACGCGGTAGTATAGATCTATCTAAATCTTTTCTTCCTCTTCCTTTCTTTTTAACCACTGGCTAGCCCCTTTTCTACCCCCCTCGAGATTGGGAAGGGGTTCACGTCGACGTAGAAACCTTCTTGCGCGCCGCCGCGCCTGTGTTCCTAATTTAGCCAATCGCCACTTGAGAAACGCAACGCAATCAGACGCGCTGGGCACGAAACGCGACTGAGGATACCCGCACGTTCTGCCCACCCGTAGCAGTACCGGCACCGTTACCGCTGCCGCTGCCGCCTGCGTACCACTTAATACCCGGCCGAGAGAGCGGGACACATTTCGATATTGGGGCACTGGGATCGTCAAACGTGGACTTATCTTTTTCCAAGACACTTCCGAGAGGCACGATCGCCCGTGATGTCTTATCTATCTTCTGCCACATCCTCATCCACATCCTCAAAGGCGGTCTGAACTCAATTCGAGTCGAGATGCGAAGGGCCCTGTCTAGGAGCTGCTCGACTGCCAAAGCGACAAGCATCCGGGCGAGCGGGTTTATGGGTCGTCTCCCCTGTTCAGTCGACTAGCGTTGTTACTGTTGTCTTAGGGCTCCCAATTCCATTTACTGGTAGGAAATCGATGATGAGACCAGCGCACGATCTGAAAAGGGACGGAGCACGAACTTTTGACCGTCTGAAGAGGCCATCCACGGTTGATTGGTAGTTTATTGTCTGTAGGGGAAACCCTCTATGGGAAGAAAACCCTTTATAGTGTAGTATACCTAAACCCTTTATCCCATCAAACGCGGCAAGGCTACATACCCCACCAGATATGCGGGGAAATAACCAATGAGGGCCTAAAATGACGCTTTAGATGTATGGTACTTCTATTTACAGTTATTTTTGC
>PUHP01000335.1:740-15749 GCA_006783085.1 Colletotrichum shisoi
ACCACTTCTTACCACTTCTTACCACTTCTTACCACTTCTTACCACTTCTTACCACTTCTTACCACTTCTTACCACTTCTTACCACTTCTTACAACTTCTTATGATTTCTCGCGATGTCTCCCAAGGCCGAAATCACAACTCAATGTCTTGAAGGCGAAAGTCTTGCCAGTATCTGTAGAACGAGTCCAGCTTGCTTTGCGAAAGAGCCTTGAATTCTCCGTGTCCGGTGCAAAACCAGTGCGGCGAATCGCAGAGATGCTCATTTCTGGGACCTACGCGCAGCAATGGTGTAAAAGATGCTGCCGTCATAGATGCCGCGGATGTCCTCCTTGGTCATGCGGCCGTCCGCGGGCCAGAGCATGAGATACGTCGCCGTCCCTGGAGGCGTATTAGCGATCACGTAGAATAGAAAATAGAGAGAAAAAAAAAACAACAACAAAGGAACTGTCGCGATAGTACTCACACTCGAAAAAGGCGCCGCCCCAGCCGATCGGGTCGGCAACCAGCCTCTGGCCCTTGAGCATCGCGAGGATGTCGTAGCCGGTCATGTAGTCCCGGCCGCCGGCGTACTTGGCGAACATGTCCTCGAACTTCTGCGGGTTGAAGCGGCCCTCGGTATCGTACGTGTTCGTGTCGCTGCCGTGCTTGTCCTTGTGGATGTTGGCGAGGTAGATGCGGAACAGGGGGTCGGGGAGGTAGCCGGACAGGGTCGGGTAGGAGAAGTTGCTGTGGATGATGACGACGGAGAGAAGGGAGAGGAAGATGCCGAAGCCGAGCTTCCGGAAGCCCCAGAATGTGTCCGTGGGATAGACCACGCCGTCGTTGTCCTGCGTGGGTTGTCAGACGCCGGAGACGAGATAGATGGAGGATCACGCGCGACTTACGGCGTCAAAGAAATCGCAATGCTGCTGAAGAACCTAGACATACATACATCGCCGTCAGCCGTCCACTCTTGTTCTATCGGCCCAGAGTGCGCACAGTTTGGTGGCGATGTCTTTGCGCCCAGCCGCGCTCCGTCGTGCCATTGGGCTTTTCATAGGTAGCGGCAATGTTGGCTCTCGGTGTACCTTGGCCACACCTCTCAGTCAGCTATGAATGCCGCAATTGGGACATGGTTTTGCCTGCATACCGGTACGGGTGAGTTTCTGGTCCAGCTCCGGCTGCAGAAAAGGCTTGCGCTGGACCGTGACGGGAACCTCCGGGATGGAGGTAACGACAGGCTCGCGCAGCTTGTTGGTTGGCAGTTGCATCTTTGTGTAGTTGTGATCTTCAAGGGTCGCCATGTTGCACTGTGAATGTTGGTAGTTGCAGAGTTGACGTTGGATGGTATTTGGGGTTGTGAGAGTGGTGAACCAGTCAGGACTTCACTATTAGAAACACGCTGACATGTGATGAGGATATACGTCGGCTCGATTCCAGTTAGTGCCATGATACAAAATATGAGCCGTTCATCGTGACGTCACTGAACGCTCAAGAGTGAACGATACCTCGGGCTCTTGTGTGTTCGGGCCGTCGTCGTCGCCCATCTCGATTTCTCCTGTTCCACATCTGCATTTGCATGGATTTCTCCTATTCGACCAAAGGCTGATGGCTCAGGTTTTCCGTCATTTTTCTCAGCAGCGCCCGTCTTGCCCTTCCTTTCCCAACAAAGTCAGTCCCCAAGAGGTATGTTGCGTAACCTAGTTACCTAGCAACTTAGGCGCAGACGACAACCATTGGAGTGTTGTTAACGGCGAGATAAGAAGGCCGAGAATAATCATGACGACGAAATTTGAAAATAAGTGAATCATTGGTCGGATTATTCACAGCCATGCGGCCCTTGATGGGACGGACCTTGGTGTTGGTTGGGCTGCCGCGTTGTGGCTCACAGCTCAACACCAAGACTGGAAAACCCGCAGAACAGAACATGCACAACACTTGACTTGACAGTGATCTCCGAAGACTCCGAAGATTAGATGCAATGGCTGTTGTTTGTAATGAGTCAGAACATGGGGCGGCAAAGATGGCAGGAAGTGGCGCTGGTTAGGAAAGTCGTAGATCCACGCCGGGAAACCCGCGCCCAAAGAGTTACGCGACTGCATCACTATCTTCGGCACGAAGGGTGTCGAGCCGATCCGAGATGGTGCCTGAAAAAGGAGTGATCCTTGGGAATATGGATCGTTTTATGGCACTTGATACAACCTGCACGAGAGTCACGCTGATAAGAGGGTACTCGAAATGCAGAAGCCGGCCATCGAATGAGAATCCTCGGGCTAAAAGGCTGGACGAAGACGGAGATGTTGCAGTCGATGAAGTTATCATCGGGTTGACAACAATACTGGACGGTAAGAAAGCACAGGTACAGAGAAGTAGGCATTGAACTAAATCATCGGGAATGTTGGCAGGCTCGCAGTCATTCGTCCATGTTGTAGCGGCTCAATTATTCCATGACCTCGATGACGAACGTTTTATTCAAAGCTCTGACAAGGCCATGAACAACGACAGAGGGGTTGTTGGTCACCGAAAAGGTCTTGCCGTATCAAATCCAACCATCTCGTGATCATCATTCTTCTTTGGGCATCTCCTGTTCCGAGTTCATGCGCTGAGTTCCTTGGCAGACGCTCACCGCGCGCCGCCATAGGAACAGATCTCATACCGATCCCTGTTTCTTGACAGACCGGGTTGTCAGTTCTCCATTTACGAAACCGATGGGCACGAACAGGCCTCCGTCGTACTGTAGCGATCCGTTCCCGAGTTGTCGGTTCTGGGACGGTCAGACCGTGCCTGCGCCCGGCCGCCTCCCTCTCCCCGTGTCCCGAGACCCCAAGTTTCTAACGCATCGGCTCTCCAGCTATGATGATGACATTGAAGGCTCTGGTACTGACAGACGGCGAACGCTTGGACGGTGCTGGGGCTCGAACCCGCACTGGCGACAACGGTCTCTCTTCTTTTTTTTTTTTGATTTTTTTTGATTTTTTTTTGACAGGGGAGACTGTGTCTCTCGATGCTGAAACAGACATGGCCACACAGCCTTGCAAAGGACACGTCGGGGAGCGCAATTGTCTCTTGGCGGCATGGCGCATGTCAAAGGTGTGGCAGTCAGGCGGTTGCTTGCGAGGTCGCGACCCCCGTCAAGCTCGTCCGTCCCGATGGCCTCGCGACGAATCGAAACCGGGGTTGGGGGTTCTCGGTGTCATGCACGACCGTTGAGCCCTCGGGGCTGATCGATTTGAGAGAGAGAGAGAGGGTGTTTGCGGTAAGACTTTGGGAACCGGTTGCGAGCTTCTAAGCTTCCCGAGCTTGATCGCGCGATTATTGGTGCTCGACCCGCTTGTTGTCGGTTCGTCTTGTTTATCCAAGTCCGCAGCAGCCTTGACACCACCGAGTCGAAAGAAGGGCTTTCAAGGGGTGGGCCAAAAATGGAAGTCGATGGCCAGTCGATGTGTAAGTTGCAAGATGTAAGTTTCTTTGTAGAGCATTTACTACAGGGTCAAATGCCGTCTGTGTCCCTTAAGCGTGTAAAGGCACTCAAAGCATGAGCTCTTCCTTCTCTGCAACGAAGCATGCCACAAGGCGTCGATAGTATTTGTTGTTACTTTCTTAGCATATACGATCACGAAGTCGGAAGAGGGTTTACAGTGATGGTCCATGGATGGGTTGTTGAACCAGGCAAGTGTTTTTCTGCCAAGCAGACAATGATTTTAAGCAACATGTTTCTCTCATCTGACTTGGTTGCCCAAACTTCTCTTTCGGTGAACCTATCTGTCCAACTAGGCGGGCAAAAAGAACTCGGGAAAAAAAAAGTGAACAGGTAAGGTCGAGACAGAAACGCACTATCACCACCAACCCCAGCAAAAGATATGTGATCAGTGGGAGGCTTGAACTCCCGGCCTTGGCATCACTCAACATTTCAGGTGAAATATTAGTACCACGCTCTAACCAACTGAGCTAACCGACCAATTGGTTGTTCTTGGATGTTGACCCATTGGCAGAATTCATATTGGGGTGGAGTGGAGTTGCGAAATGGGTCGTTGCAATTTCATTCCGGCCGGACCCCGGACAGCTGTCCTCGCGCTCCACCACCGGCATCGAAAACATGTGTATTGAATAACTTGATTGGAAGAGGATGTGTGCAAAGACTAGCGTTCCTAGGTACAGCTGTTTTCGTTCTTCCAGTCAGAGAACCTAGAGGCGGTCAACTTGAGCTTGAGTTGGTTGAAACCAGCAAGCCACTTTACCTACAGGTTGGGTGGGTGTATGTTCCAGCGCAGTTGGTCAGGGTGTTGTCAGGTCTAGATTAGTGAGCATAGGTAGCGAGGAGTTACCAAGAGGAACGTGTGTACAAGATGCGATGGCCGCAAATTACGGAGTACAAAGCTCGGTAACGGTAACGTATGTCAACAGGGATCTCTCAACCATTGGGATCAACTCGGATTGCCTTACCCCGTATCCGTACAACCCAACTTTGACTTGGCGCAACTGACCGGCCGAGTCTCGATGCCGGCGGATAAGACTGACTTGACTGACTGTAACCGAGCATTTATCCGCAAAAAAAAAAAAAAAGCAACGAGCATGTATGTACTCCTGATGATCCTCCAGTCTCCCCTTGCATCAACAACCAAGTACGGATAGTCGTTCATCTCAACCCTCCACAGCCTGGCACCAAGCAGGAGTCTCGTTCGTGCCTTACACGTGCCGCTTCGTGATACGCGTGGACCTAGACCGCCAGACCGTGCATGAATGACATGGGCGATGCCTGGGGCCCTGGGCTGGCCGGATCCGAGCCCGAAACTCCGCGACGGCTCCAACCACCGATCGGCGCGCCATGTGGCCCTCCTCCCCTTTCACACCCCTTCGCCCCCTCGCCAGCCTTGGTGTCACGCAAGAATGACATTGACCGCCCCCTTGGTCTCTTTCTTCGTGGTCAAGCTCGTTTCCCAAAACATACATCCCTTTCATGAAACCTCGCGTCACGAAAAGGCTGCTCCCGAACACGGTTCTCGGGTCTCTGGTCCAAGAACAACAGGACACAGTCCCAGCAGAGAGACGAACCCTCTGACGCATGGAACGTTGGTGTCGTCCTTCTACCCCGGATTCTTTGAAACCTGGGCCGCGCCGTGTCATGTTGTTGAAGGCATCGGGCAACGAAGGCATCGATCCCGCCGTGCCCGTCCGCCAGTCCACCATGGACTCCAAGGCCCGAGAGCCAGAATGCGTCAATGCCATGCGTCCCCGAGCTGTCGACGACGAGAAGATGCCGCTCCTTTTGAACGGCCAGTCCTGCAGCTTCTCGACCGACATGATGCCCGATGAGAGCCAATCTCATCATCCTCGCGCCACCACCACTACTACGACTAGCACCAGCGCCAGCACCAGCACCAGCACCAGCACCAGCATCACCACCACCAAGGAACTCGACTACGACAACCGCTCTACCGCCGAGAGGTCCAGACTAACAGCCCGCCGCCGCCGCCTTCTGCCAAAATGCACGAGACCATGGATCACCGGCGTGCTCGCCTTGTACCTCACGGGCCTCATCCTAATCTCGGCCTACTATGCCAGCAAGCTATTCGACGCCGGCAGCTGGCCAGCCCCAGCCCGCCGTCCAGCACAACCAGCTGCTTCTCCGGTCTCTCCGGTCTCTCCGGTCTCTCCAGCCTCTCCAGCCTCTCCAGCCTCGCCAGTCCGGAATCGGGAGGCGGCCGTCTCCAAGGCGGCCTCCTTTGTGGCGCGGCTCAACCTGACGGAAAAGACGCGCATGGTCACTGGCCGACTCGGTCTTGAGGCCGGCGGCTGCATCGGCAACATCCCGCCCGTCGAGCGCGTCGGCTTCCCGGGCCTCTGCCTGCTCGACGGCCCCACGGCGCTGGACCGCGCCGACCTCGTCAGCGTCTTCCCGGCAGGGCTCACGACGGCCGCCAGCTGGGACAAGGACCTCATCTACCGGCGCGGCAGGGCCCTGGGCGACGAGTTCCGCGACAAGGGCGTCCACGTCGGGCTCGGGTACGTTTTTAAATGTTTCCCCCCCAAAGATTATCTTTGCTTCTTTAGAGTCCGTCCGTTCGTTTGCTAACATGTGCTCTCTTCGACACGACAGCCCGGTCGCCGGGCCCCTTGGACGCCAGCCGCTGGGCGGCCGCAACTGGGAGGGCTTCTCGGTCGACCCGTACCTCACGGGCGTCGCCATGCGGCTCACCATCGAGGGCATGCAGGCCGCGGGCGTGCAGGCGTGCGCCAAGCACCTGATCGGCAACGAGCAGGAGACGCAGCGGACCAGCTCGTGGCTCGCCAACGGCACCGAGATCGCCGCCATCTCGTCCAACATGGACGACCGCACCCTCCACGAGCTGTACCTCTGGCCCTTTGCCGACTCCGTCCGGGCCGGCGTGGCGAGCGTCATGTGCAGCTACAACCGCCTGAACCAGACGTACGCGTGCGAGAACTCGGCCCTGCTGAACGACGTGCTCAAGACGGAGCTGGCCTTCGAGGGCTACGTCGTGTCGGACTGGTACGCCACGCACTCGGGCGCCGACGCCATCAACAACGGCCTCGACATGAACATGCCCGGCCCCATCGGCCACGCGCAGGCCCTCACGGGCGAGACGTACTGGGGGCCCAACATCACGCGCATGATCGCGGACGGCTCCGTCCCCGAGGCGCGCCTGGACGAGATGGTCCGGCTCGTCATGACGCAGTACTACCTCTTCGACCAGGACGCCGCCGACTACCCGGCCGTCGACCCGTCCATCGTCTACACCATCGCGGCCCAGTCGAACCTGCTCGACCTCGTGCCCCTCGAGCCGCCGCCGAGCCGGGACGTGCGGCGCGACCACGCGAAGCTCATCCGGAAGCTGGGCGCCGAGGCGACGGTCCTCCTCAAGAACGTCAACGGCACCTTGCCGCTCGGGAACCCGACCAACATCGGCGTCTTCGGCAACGACGCCGCCGACCCGGCCGACGGTCTGGTCTTTGGCGCCGGCTTCGAGATCGGCACGCTCTCCGTCGGCGGCGGGTCCGGCACGGGGCGGCACACGTACCTCGTCTCGCCGCTCGAGGCCATCAGGGCGAGGGCGCGCGGGACCGGCGCCCGCGTGCAGCACATCCTGAACAACAGGGTGCTGGCCGCCGGCCACTTCAGCGGCCTCTACCCGGTGCCCGGGGTCTGCCTCGTCTTCCTCAACACGTTCGCGTCCGAGGCCTACGACCGGACGAGCCACGAGGCGGACTGGAACTCGACGCTGGTCGTCGAGAACGTGGCGAGGCGGTGCCCCAACACCGTCGTCGTGACGCACTCGGCCGGCATCAACACGCTGCCGTGGGCCGCCAACCCGAACGTCACGGCCATCTTGGCGGCCCATCTCCCCGGGCAGGAGACGGGGAACTCCATCGTCGACGTCCTCTGGGGCGACGTGAACCCGTCTGGCAGGCTGCCCTACTCGATCCCCGTCGACCCGAAAGACACGGACATCCCCGTCGTCAACCTCACCGAGGCCGAGGTCACGTCGCCCACGGCCTGGCAGGCCAACTTCGCCGAGGGTCTTCTGATAGACTACCGGCAGCTGGACGCCAACGACATCGATCCCCTGTACGAGTTCGGCTTCGGCCTGAGCTACACCACCTTCGACCTGGAGTCGTCTCTGGAGGTCGAGCAACTCGTCGACAGCGTCGCGGCCGCGCCGGACCCCGCCACGCCCAACGCCCCCGGAGGCAACCCGGAGCTCTGGGAGCCCGTCGTCCGCGCGACCGCTCGCGTCAAGAACACCGGGCCCGTCGCCGGGGCGACAGTCCCCCAGCTCTACGTCTCGTTGCCGACGGACGCCGTCCCCGAGGGCACGCCCGTTCAGGTGCTGCGCGGGTTCGAGAAGGTCTTCTTGGAGCCGGGGGAGTCCGCCGCCGTCGACTTCGAGCTGCTGCGGCGCGATGTAAGCTACTGGGACGTGCCGTCGCAGACCTGGGTGATCCCGGATGGTCCGATCGGGTTCCGCGTTGGTTTTAGTTCTCGGGATATCCGCGCGACGGCGAGTCGTGTTGTTCGCTCACCGTAGATGGTTATAAAAAAAGAGCTTGTTTCCTGGAGTGCTGCATCCAACTGCATGACGATGATGTTTGCTGTTGTCTTGGTACATTATACTCTATATAGGCTTTGCCCCCCCCCCTTACCTACCTTTACACAATATCAAACTCCATTTCCGTAAACGAGGCCTTGCTCTCTATTCGCTCGCCGTCCATGAGCCCATGAATGTAACAATCACCAATGATCCCCCAAGAGCCCCGGCCAGCGTCTCCGAGGATGAAAGGGTAATCGCACCCGTAGACCATCACCACGCGGTCTCCAGGCCCGGTCCCGTCAACGGCCCGGCCGAAGCGCCCGTCTGCGGACCGGAAGAACCGGCAGTTGTACGTCCACTTCGTGTGCGCCCCGATGAACGTCTCGGCGGCGACCTTCTCCCTCATGTAGTATGCCTCTCCGTCCGCGACGAGGCTGCGGTACCACTTCTCGGCGTGCTCGCCCATGCTCTCCATGGTCTTTCTGAGCCTGTACGCGGCATCGTTGACGGGCTTCTTCTTCGTCTTGGAGTCGCCATCGCCGTCATCGCCGTCATCGCCGTCGTCACCTTGGAGGTGCTCTCCGTCCATCGTCGGTCCTCTGTAACGCGCCATCTCGGGGAAATCAACGTCTTCGATGCCGCCATCCAAGGGGCCTCGCTGGTTCGGGCTTGGGATTTGTCTTGCTGTCTCAACCTCCGCTACCACGTCGGGAATTCGCCCTTTGATACGCAAGACTCATGTGCTCTCATCGATGATGATGATGCTGGGCTTGGCCTCGCCGGATGCCGACGCCTTCAACCCACGAATCCTGAACGGCTCCGTCCAGCCAGGGCGGGCTCCAGTCCGGGACCCAGGACGGCAGCGCCAACGTCGTCGGTTTCGACGAGTCCGCGCAGTGAGTGAGAATGTGCAGGGAACCAGACTCCAGTTGATTTACGGCGAACCCCGTGAAGACCTCCTCGGAGGACTGGGCATAGTCCACGACAAAGTCATCGTCATGCTGGGCGAGCCCGAGGATGCCGTAGATCGTGTCGCTGGGGATCGTGGCTTTGAAATCTCGCAGCTCCTCGAGCATGGTGAGGAGATCCGTCGTCGCAGGAGGAGAACCAGATCCGTTGCCAGTTGGCGCGCGCCGTGCGCAGGTGCTCCATGTACGCGATGGCCTTGAAAGCCTTGCACTCGCTGATGAGCGTCTGGATCTTGAACGCGGAAAGCGTCGCGATGATGATCTGGGCCATCAGGTCCCGCGGGAACTCCATCGAGCCGAGGTGGACCGAGATGTCGCGGGAGTTGACGACCTCTTGGATGACCCAGGTCCGTTTGAACTACCGACAACGTATTAAGACCTCACAACTTCTCATTCTCAAGTACCAAACATGTGGAGGTATCTCACCCATGCCCGGTTGAGCAAGTCTGCCAGCAGACCCCAGTCCAAGCTGGACGTGTCGGCGGTATTGTGGAAATGCCACTGGGCCTCCTTGCTCCAGCAGTAGCCGAGGGCCTCGTACGGTTCCTGCGGCGAGGCGAGGGCGAGGTGCGTGATGCTGCACCGGACCTCGTCGGCGAACTTGCCGGGGTGCACCGTGAGGATGCAGGTTTCGTGCGGGAGGTTGAGGGGTTTGTAGGGGTAATGCGATGCCATCGTCGACTGGACCGCAAGAGGTTGAGTAAGGTGGGAAGTGCCGGTTGCTCCAAGTTGGTATTGGGTTCTGAAGTCTTCACCCTCTCTGTTCATGAGAGTAGTTGGATATTCATCAAATCTTTGGCATCGAGTTGGGTAACGCAATGCGCCTGCGCCTTGGGCTAAATAAACCGGGGACGATGCTAGCTAGGCACCAGCATTTGGTTCTCACTCGAGGTGCTGTTCTTCGACCGGCGGGCTGCATCTGCCCCTGGTCGGATATCATGGCTGAGCATGCCGTTAATTCTTTAGGTCTTAAATCTTTTCAACTTGTTATTTTGTGAGTAGAATCCAGAGGGAACCAAGGCGTGATGGTAACGCTGACGAAAGTTCGCCGGTGGCGTATTTAATCCGGCTCGGGCCTGGCAACATTTCTCAACTCTGCTGCGAATATGACTTCGCAGCATTCATGATCTAGGCAACAAGCCAAAGCAATTTGCTATAAGCCAAATGGTCCCAGCCTGGTCGGGTAGCGGACTGGTCGGTATGTGAATCTTGTGCCATCGCGTTCTCCAAGTCGCGTGTTGAAAAAAATAGGTTGAGAAACGAACCTCGTGCCCAAGTGAAAGAGCCGGAGGAAAGAAGAATGACGGTCATAATATGTCTTCACAGGTCTTGTGATACAAGTTCCCCTAAAAAGTAGTAATAATATCTCAGAGGGACATTTCATCGAGTTGAAGCAGGCTTTCCATGTTATGGAGTTGTCCAATCTCCCTTTCGGCGACATGATGAACCGCGGTGTTGGGTGGCGGCCAGCAGCCTCCCGGAGTTACAAAGTCCGCAAATGTAATGTGAATAATGAGTCTTGTTGTGAGTCATCTCTGAAGAGGTCGTATCGAAATCCTGTTTCGACAACTCGGAGCCCCCCTCATGCCTCGAGCTGTCTGGGCGGAGTCGCTTGATAGTTCAAGCGCGGCCAAACCTTCTGCCCACAACGCTTATAAACAAGCAAACGTCGGCTGCGTTGAACTTGTCCGCCGTCTCCATCATCAACTCTGACAAACACCGCCAAACACCGACATGTCTATCCCGCAACGCATCGCGCCCTCTGCGGAAGTCCTCAGAGACTTCTACCTCGGCAAGGATGCGCACGACGTCCCCAGGCCAGCGGCGGTCCTGGACGTGGCCAAGATTCGGAGGCATTGCCAGTCGATGCTGGACGCCGTGGAGTCGCTCGGAGTGGGGTTCCGGGCTCATGTAAAGACTCACAAGGTAAGCAAGCTGCAGTAATTAGTGTTGACTTCCAGTGTCCGGGCGGACCATTCACCGGAGCAGTGTCCCCGTGATCATCAACCCGACTAACACCAGGGATGATTAACCCGTGAGATAGACAAAGGAAGTCGCCCGTCTTCAGGCCGGAGAAAAGTCCCAAGAGGTCAACTTCATCGTCTCTACCGTGGCGGAGATCGAGCACCTGCTGCCGGTCTTTGACGACCTCAAGCAGGCCGGCCGACGTGTCAACGTGCTCTACGGAGTCCCGCTCCCCGGGTCCCAGGTCGTCCGGCTAGCGGCCTTGAGCAAGCACCTCGGACGCAACGGCCTCGCAGTCATCGTCGACCACCCATCGCAGCTCGAGTCCGTCGGCCGTCTGCGTGAGCTCGGTGGTTTCCCCGTCGGCGTGTTTCTGAAAGTGGACACAGGCTACCACCGGGCAGGTCTGCCGCCGGCGGCGCTCAACAAGGGGGGGGCTGCTGGCACAGCTCGTCCAGCTCGATGCCGAGGGCAGGGCGACCCTTTTGGGGCTGTACTCCCACAGCAGCCTGAGCTACAAAGACACGACGGCCGACCAGGCGATGCGCAACCTGGCCGACGAGATCGCGGGGCCCTGCACGCCCACGCGGACCTCCTCCTGAGCCGAGGCCCGAGAGAGATCACCGTCAGCGTCGGCGCGTCCCCGCAGGTCACTTCCATCGAGAACCTGACGGCGCGCGCGGAGGGGGGACCGGGCGAGCAGCGCCTGCGCGCGGCGATCAGCACGGTCATGGCCGGGGCCGAGGCGCGGGAGGGGTTGAGGCCGAAGCTCGAGCTCCACGCCGGCGTGTACTCGGTCCTCGACATGCAGCAGGTGTCCACCCGCTCGAGGACGAGCCTCGGCGGCTACGAGGACGAGGTGGCCATCACCGTGGCCGCCGATTCCGCTGGAGGTCGGGCAGACGGTCGACATCTATCCCAACCATGCGTGCGTGACGGGGGCTTTATACGGGTGGTACCTCGTTGTGGACTCAAGCCGGCCCGACGAAAGGCAGATCGTGGACGTCTGGGTCCGGGGATCTGGGTGATGATGTTCCCTAAGCGCCCCAGACATTTGTGTAAATAAGATATTTGTAAATAGAAGCCGGCCGGTCTAGTTCTAGTGATGTTAGAGACATTGCTGTTCGCAGACTATGAAATCGCTCATTGACGGCCTCTCTTCATCCTGGAACCATCCCCCCCCCCCCTTCTCAAGCATCTGAGCCTTCCACCAGCCTCTTGAGCGCCTCCAAGTTGCCCTTCTCCCAGGCGACAACCTTGCCCTGCCACTTGTCCCCGGCGCCGCCTCCCTTGACACCCGTCACGATGTCTTTGATTCTCGGGACCATCGCCTCGACGCCGCCCTTCTCCCCGAGGACGACGAGCTGCCCGCTCTTCTTCTCCTCGCCCGTGGCCACGACAACAACAACAACGCCGCCGCGCGCCGCCGCGATGGCGTCTTTGACACCGGCCGTGACCCGCTTCACAAAGTCCGCGTTGCCGTCGGCGCGGTGGACCCAGACGCTCTTCCCGTGCTGCAGCCTCGCCCGGGCGCAGTCGGCCTCGAACTCGGCCACGTCGGAGAGGAGCTTCTTCTCCCGCCTCTTCAGCTCCGCGACGGAGCCCTGCAGCGCCCTGACGCCCTGGACCACCTCGTCGGCGGCGTTCTTGCACGACAGCAGCCGCGAGACGGACCCCATGGCGCCGATGGAGGCCGTCGCCAGGTCGATGGCGCGGTCCCCGGCCGAGAAGTAGAGGCGGAAGTTCGTGCCGTGGACCGGCTCGCCGCGGTGGACGAGGATGAGGGAGATGTGGGAGGTTTGCGAGAGATGGGTTCCGCAGCATCTATCGGTTGATATCTGTTAGCGAATGAAGCTTTCTTTGAATAACATCGTGCTGCGTGGTGGTAATGATGGGGGACGAGGCTCCTCCGTACGTGTTGCGATCAACGTCCCCGATGCGGATGACGCGCACGACCCCCTTGCTCTGGTCGTAGTCCCCCGGCATCTTGTGGACCTTGGCATCCCCCGGGGTCTCGACGGTGATGGGCAAGGCCGAGCGCACGATCTCGTTGCACCGGGCCTGGATGCCCTGGGTCTCGGCGTCGGACGGCCGGCGCGGCAGGTCGACGTAGTTCATGGCGCCGCCCTTGCCCATGCCCCAGCCGAGGGTGTCGAGGCCGCCGTCGTGCGCCTTCATGACGGCGGAGAGGAGGTGCTGGCCGGTGTGCTGCTGCATGTGGTCCCACCGGCGCCGGAAGTCGACCTCCTGGCGAACCCTCTCGCCCGGCGTCAGGGGCCGGGGCGAGTGGTAGACGCAGCGCAGCCCGACGCGCTCGACGAACTCGATTGGGATGGGGGCCGCCGCCGCCGCCGCCGTCGTCGTCGTCGTCGTCGTCGTCGTCGTCGTCGTCGTCGCGTCCTCCACGTCTGGTATCAGGGGCGTGATGGTTCCGTGGTCCGATGGCTGGCCGCCGCCTGGGAGTGGACAGCGCCGAGGTTCTTTTGTCAGTTTCTCCGTCTCCCTTTCCCCTTGTGTGTTGCTCACTTCAGGGCTTTGATGGATCGGCGGCGAGTACCTTCGGGGAAGAGGACCGAGTCGGCGAACTCGATGAGCCAGGTCTCGGCGCTGCTCCCGTCGGCGGCATCCGCAGGCTTGTTCTTGTCCTTGCTGCCATTCTTCTTGACGGCCGCCGTGGGAGGAGGCCGTTTCTCGCACGAGATGACCTCTGTCTCCAGTGTCTTGAGATACGAGTGGGTTTGGCAGGCTAAAGCGCCGACGACCTGTGCTACTCGTGTTGATTCCGTCACTGCCATTGTGCTTTTCACCCGGAATGTTTGTTTCGTGAGTGGCGCGACTTGCTTGATCAGTGAGTCAGTTCAGGATGTGAGGCGGATAGTGAGATGGGTGTGAAATGAGATGAGATAAGCCGACAGAGCAAGTGAAGGCCCGTGCGTCAGTCCCCAGCTGGCGACAGTCGGCACCCGGCACTGACGCTTGTGGAGCAAAGTGGATACCGAGCCACGTGATCTTGCCGAGAACATCCCGCATGCCAAGACTGAGGCTCAGGATCTGAACCCGAGCAAACACAACTCGAGTCAGATCACCCGGGGACATGACGACAAGTGACGCCGCCAGATCTGAGATCCTGCACCTGAATGGACCATATGGCCAGCTAGCGGGCGAGTCTCTGGACGAAGCGTTGTCGACAGTCAGCCGCTGGGCTCCGAAATAGACTGTACAGAGGTAGCTGCCGCGCATTTCGAGCAGATGAGATCCAACACGCCTGGCCATTTTGCGCGACGTGTTGAAGGAGGAAAAGTTGAAGTTCAACACATTTATATTTATTACATACTCATGACAGCCGTGACGGAACCAGCCCTAGCCCGGACGCCGCCGGCATTTACGGTGCCGCGTTGGAGGCACACGTCCACGGCTTGGTGGCCCTCTCCGTCGCAATGGCCTCGATGGACGCCCACAGGCCGAGCACGCAGATGAGGAAGCCCGTCAGGAACAGGCACACGTTGGCGACGAACTTGCACGTCTGGCGGCCGTCCTTGAACCAGTTGCCGTAGTGCATCCAGAGCCAGAAGATGCCGGGCAGGCCGTACGAGAACCACGAGGCGAAGAGGGCGCAGATGAGGCCGAGCAGGCTGTTGAAGACGGGGATCGACTCGGCGATGACCATGGAAAGCGCCCAGATGCCGACGACGATGGCGATCCACGCGATGCCCGAGAGCTTGGTGCGTCAGATCATGTGCTTGGTGTTGCGGAACAGGCGCGAGAAGATGTACTTGGCCGCGACGTGGCCGTAGATGACGCCGGCGATGACGATGGTCGGGATGGCGATGCCCCAGATGGCCTTGCGCATCGTCTTGGACGCGGCGGCCGAGAGCGCGGGCGAGGGGACGTCGGGGCCGACGAACACGTAGATGCAGATGGCCGCCAGCAGGTACAGCGTCGTGTCGGCGATCTGGAGGAGGGCCAGGGCCTTGGGCCAGTCCTCGGGCTTCTTGAACTCGCCGATGACGCTGAAGAAGCATGAGTGGCTCGCTGAGAGGGAAGGGGGG
>PUHP01000335.1:15844-27435 GCA_006783085.1 Colletotrichum shisoi
GGGGGGGGGGGGGGGGGGGGGGGGGGGGGGGGGGGGAATTAACTGTTAGCGAGAATTGGCGGACGAGTGGTTGTCGCATGCTGTTTTTTTCATTGGTGGACTCACAGAAAGCGATGGCAATGTTGGTGACTGCCAGGAACGCGCCGGTGAAGCCGAGTTGTCGGCCGACCTCGATGCTGCCGCTGCCGATGGGACGGCTGACGGCGACGTCACCGAGGGTCATGAGGACGGCGAGGGTGATGGACAGACACGCTGTACAACCGAGTGGTCAGCAAACCCAACTCTCCATTCAAAGAATCTCCTCTCCAAGTCAAGGAGGGGAGGGGGTCACAAAGGTTGGTTGACTCACAGGCCATGGACATGTAGCTCGTGTACTTGAGCGTCCGGGGGAAGTTGAGGACGGCAAAGACGGCGAGGCCGACGACGGCCCACACGATGGTGCAGGTGGACGAGTTGGTCAGGGTGTTCATGCAGATGGTCCAGGTGAGCAGGTGGGAGCCCATGACGAAGATCTGGAAGGTGACCTGGGCCCAGCCAAAGACCTCCTGGAAGACGGCGCCCATGCCGATGGACTTGCCGATGACCTCGACGGCGTCGCCAAAGTTCTGCACGAAGGGGTACTCGTTGCGGAACTCGGCCAGCACGAGGCCCGAGTACGTCGACAGGAGGCTCATGACGAGGATGAGGACGATGCCCGGCACGAGGCCGACCGTCGCCAGCACCGAGGGCAGCGAGAGGATCCCGAGGGACACGGTCTCGGCGATGAGGACGATGCCGCCCTGCCTATTCGTCGGGGTGAAGGGAGTTGGTCAGCTTTCCTTTCCGTTTTCTTTTCCTCCCACGATTCGGATCGTTGGGGGTCCCGGGGAAGGGAGGAGGGAGGGGGGAGGGGGGATGGGGGGGATGTGTATGTCGTCGAACGTACCACCACGTCAAGGTTTTGTAATCGATCAGCTCGCCGTCCTCGCCCGCCAGCACGCTGTTCTCCTCCGTCGTCGCGGGCGAGTAGGCCGCCGCCGCCGAGGAGGCGGCGGCGGCGTCCTTCTGGGCCTGCTTCTGGGCCGCCGACATGTCGGGGGTGGCCTGGTTATCGCTCACGTCCGCCGCGTTGCCCATGGTTGTCGTCGTCGGTTGGGGTGGGTTGGTCTTGACGCGATGAGGCGGGGTTTTTTTCTTTCTCTCTGTCGGTCGTCCGGTGTCTTTGAATCGACCCTTCTTCTCTTTTTTCCACAAGTTCACACACACACACACACACACACACACACACACAAACGCGTTTGAGAGTTGCTGGGTCTGGGTATGGATGAACCAGACGAGGGCGCCCTTGAGAGGTGGGAGAGGATGGGAAGAAGGAATCAGGGTGTAAGTGGTCGGGGGAGGGAGAAGGGAGAAAGAGGACAGCCAAGAAGACTGGAACCACGACGTTTGGGGAAACCGGCAGAAAATCCCCTTGATCCAAACGCGCATCTGATGAAGGGGGGCCCGGATTCTTTTTGATATATAGTCCACCACGCGCCGTCATCGGCGTCGTGAGGTGGGAATCCCCAGTGCGGGCGAGGTGTGTCATACGAGACATCTGCCGAGGCGATCTCGGCGCATCCGCACACACTATCCGTACAAGTTGTATGCGCAGGTACACACACACACACACACACACACACACACACACACAAACGCACACACACGCACACATACACACGGGGGACGGTGGACCAGGGACCGGCACCTCGCGGTGCATGCATTCTTAGCAAGGACTGACTCGGGCCCGCACCTCCGGCCCACTCGGACGGTGGCGATTTGGGGACCTGGACCCTCTCGAGTCCACGAGTCCCTGGACGGGAGTGGGAGAGCCTCATCCGCCACCGCCGCTGCTGCACGGAAGCCTTCCGCAACGTCTTGGTAAGCTTCGGGCGTGAGGGGTATCATGGGATGCTTGACCGAGGAAGAGATCCGATCTTTGCGGTCTCGGGTGGGACGGGGTTTCCAAAGACTATGTATGACTCTGCTTCAGTTGACTTTGGCTTATACCCTCGTCCGCCTCCCTTCCCTCTCTCCCTCTCTCCCTCCCCCCCTCCTCAAAACTACCCCAACCCAACCAACCCCCCGAGTTACCAAACTTCAGAATAGCAGAGAGACAAAAGGGAACAAAGAGCCCAGGCGATGGACCACACAGCTGCCATGCGCGCCTCATTAGAAGTTTTCGGGCGCGCATAACGGATAACGGGCGCCAAAAACTCTCCCTCTCTCTCTCCACCATGTTGGCTAATAGTTACGTGATTATATCCACCACGAGGCGGCGGTTTTATTTTTTAGGGTATTTTTTATTTTAATCTTTTACAAATGTTCACATCCCCGTTGGCGGTGGAGAGCAAAAGTCCCGCCTCCCTCCTTCGTCCTTTCAACGCAGGTTCCCCAAGCTACCCATTGCCTATTCTACCCCCGTTGCTTTATACATTTTTACCATAGATTATTATTGCCTGCCTGCCGCTGCTTAGGCAAGTGACTCAGTCTTCCCGTTCTCTGGTCCCCTGGTCCAAAAAAGAAACCGATTCGGTCCCTTTCCCCCCCGCGTGCTTTCCATCGCTCCACCACCGACCGACCGACCGACCGACTACCGGCCTTTTGCGCAGATTTACTCGCTCTCCCGCCTTGTCAACTGTTGTATGTATATCTCCGTAGCGTAGACTCTCGTCGACTCGTCGAGCATGGGGGCGTGCTTCTGTGCCAAGAGTATGGACTTCTGCAACATGTAAAGACTTGCGTTGCATGTATGCATGCAAGCATGCATACATCATGTGGCCAAACGCCCTCTCGGGAGCCCGCGGCGAACCGTTGGGGTACAGCAACGCCGGCGGAACCTCTGCCGGCGTTCCTGGCCCCCCGCCGTCGCCGCCGCCGCCGCCGCCGCCGCCGCCGCTCCTCCGCGTTCTTGGCACAGGGGAGGGGGGAATCGCGGTCCTACTCGGGGGAGTCGAGAGTCGAGATAACGTTCCATTTCCCCGTATGCGCACGTACGCACGCACACGTGGGCTGGAGGGAAAGCAACGGGTTAATTTCATTGCGGAAGTTCCCAGCTTTACTCGCGCCGCTTTATATCTCTCTCTCAGCAACTTCCCCCCCCACCCCCCAGATCTCCCATCCATGATCCGATCCCGCCCCACCCCCGCAGACTGGAAGTGTGCTCGTAGAGCGAGCCTGGCAGACGGACGGATGGTGGACCTGTATGGGCCCTGGACGGGATACCCCGAGGTTGGAGGACAACAAACGGTCATGCATTGCAGAAGGCCCTGAATTTTCTGTGCTCATCTGTGAATGGGGGGGGGGGGGTGAATCCTAATCTCGATGGTACCGACCAAGTCTGGCCGTTCCCATAACCGAACTTGCTGTTCTGTTGCAGCCCGGTGTCCATGTTCAGTCCTGTCGGCGAGTCTCAGGTCCATGACTTTGGTGTCAATCGGCAATGGGATTGTTGATTCCCGAGACCACGGTTCGTCGTCTTGCTTA
The DNA here is from genome assembly GCA_006783085.1 of Colletotrichum shisoi. NCBI lineage: Eukaryota > Fungi > Ascomycota > Sordariomycetes > Glomerellales > Glomerellaceae > Colletotrichum > Colletotrichum shisoi. The sequence continues at coordinate 19,349 of PUHP01000335.1, forward strand.
AAGCCGCATTCACTTGAACTGACTCTCGCCGAGTCCACAGGTAGCTCAGAAGCGGAGCTCACAATAAGCAAGCGTTTTCATTCTTATCCCTCCATCTTTCCTTTTGTCACACGCGGTTGATATTGTACATGTGTTCCCTACAAGGGTCGAGTTATTCTCAGACAAGAGCAAAGACAAGGGTCAGCTGGAAGACGACGAAGGCACGTGTTTCTCCTCTCGAGATGAACTCGCTTTTACACAACAACGCCTGCATTCACCTTTCCGATATTGACTATGCGAACAGCCCGGGCAAACAGAAAATGCGCTCGTCTCTCATGTCCGGTGTATTGACTCGGGGTAGAGACGGAGGTGACGCACGACTCCCCCTGGTATCTATCTAAACTCCTCGTGAAACTCATCCAAACCACGCTTTCGTCCCCCTTTGGTGTTTATATATACATTATAATTACAGTTTTGTATTTCCGCAGGCCGGTCACGCTGCCACGTCTCCCCGCGCCCCCCCTCACTTCATCACCGGCGTGATGATGACCACGACCCATTCGACCCTCTCGTCGGCCGTCTTGAGCGGCGTCCAGTGGCTCGTCAGCTTCTCCATCTTGCCGCCCGCGTCTCCCACCAGGCTCGCGAACCCGGACCGGCTGACCGGCCGACCATGCCTCCTCGCGCCGCCGCCACCGTCCGCATCATCCGCCCTCGACGACCGCCCGCCGCCGCCACCGCCGCCGCCAAGGCCGATTAGGCTGCCCTTGCGCGCCAGGTACCCGCCCCCGAGCATGATGTCCAGCGTCGCCGACTTGCCGTCCCGCAGGATCCGCTCGCGCACCGTGTTCCGGAAGCTCTTGGTCACGGACGGCGAGTCCGCCAGCTCCGAGAGCACGGCGAAGATGTCGCGGTGCGCGATGCTGTCGGCGAACAGGCCGAGGCCGAGGGCGTCGAGCGCCGCGGCCGAGCAGAAGGCCACGCTGAGCTGCGTGGCCTTCCTCTTGTTCGGGTCGGCCGGCAGCGACGACGACCGCGGCGGGAAGCCCGAGGGCCCGTCGGTGTGCTGCAGGACGATGAGGCGGCTGTAGGCCGGGTAGGCCGGGTCGATCGGGGACGCGAGGGATAGGCGCTCCTCCGAGGTCGGGATGGTCCGCAGCCGCTCGAGGACGACGTCGACGTTGTTGTGTTTCTGCTGCTGCGCGTTCTCCTGGTTTTCAGTGTTGTTGTTGTTGTTGCTATTGTGGTGCGCCGCCGCCTGCTTCCGGAAGGGTTGGAAGAGGCTCTTCTTGGGACCCTTGTTGTGCAAGCTGTCCCGGCTGCGCAGGCTCGTCCGCCGCTCTTGTTTCCTCTCGCGGCTGCCGGCGCGGCTCATCCGGCGGCTCACGCGAGATTCCCGGCCCGAGGTGTCCTCCTTCGCTTCGTCTAGGACCGCCGGCGGCGGGCCGGAGTTGAGGACCCGGAGGAGATCCTTGTAGTCGCCGCCGACGCCCCGGGACACGTCGATCTGACCGCCCAGGTAGTACCGCAGCTTGCCGGAGGCGTCCGTCAGCGGGCACGTGAAGAGCAGGTTCCAGTAGGGGGTGCCGTCGCGGTGGTAGTTGAGGACGAGCTCGAGCGACTCCTCCCCCCGCGCGACGCTGTCGCGGAGCCGCTTGACGGCGTCCCGGTCGGTGAGCGGGCCCTGCAGGAACCTGCAGTTCCGCGACACCGCCTCGGTCTTGGGGTACCCCGTCACCGCGACGAAGGCGTCCGAGACGGCGACGACGGGGTGGTCCGGGCCGAGGGCGTCTGCGAGGCAGAAGGACTCGGCGAGGCCGGGGTACTTGAAGCCGCCGACGCGGGCGCCGCCGGCCATGGCGGCCGACGTGGAGAAGGCGAGCTGGTGCCTCACGAAGGCCGGGTATACGGTGCGGGCGATGCGGCGCTCGACGCAGCGGGTCGACTCGGCGAAGAGGGTCTCGAGGCCCGGCAGGACGGCGTTGGTCAGCTGCTTCATGTCGGCGTTGAGGGCCTTGTTCACGGCCGACGGGAGGTTCGCGGGCGTGGGCATGGCCGAGGCCTGCTTGCCGAACTGGGTCAGCGACCTGGAGTACTCCTGGATGCGCAGGAGGAACTCGACGTCGGGCCCGCAGCCGCGGCTCTGGGCGAAGTGGAAGAAGCGCTGGGACGCCGCGGCGTTGCCGAGGATCATCTGGAAGACCTCGCGGCCGAGGAAGTCCGGGATGGGCAGCGTCTCGGGCTCGACCTCCATGACGGGCGGCGCGAAGCTGCGGCGCAGGCTCGTTGAGACGCCGTCGAGGCTGGACCAGAGGCCGGTGCCGAAGGTCGGGGATCGCGGGGACCCGTCGGGGTTGTAGTCGGTGTACCGGCGGAAGGCGTCTTCGTTCGTGTGGAGCGACAGGCCCGAGTTGCTCCTCAGCCTCATGGGCATCTTGCTCGTCCGCGCGCCTCGCGGGCTCGCGGGGGGGGAAAGGGTCATGGAAGGGACAGGCAGGGCAGACGACGTCGGGCTGTATCTCATGCCGGGCTCGAACATGTCCTTGGGACTGCCCTGGCTGTAATCCTCGTCGTACGGCGGGGTGACTGGCGATCTCAGCGACATGGACGAGGCCATGGTGATTGGGAAATCCAGTTCTTTTGGTAAGATAGAAGGAAAGGAAAGGAAAGAAAAGAAAGAAGGAAAAGAAAAAGGAACAAGAGAATGAGTGTCAAGAAAAGAATGTGTTGATGTTCAGTTACTAGCCCTTGAGGGGCAGGCTTGGCTAGACGATTGAAAGAAGTCGATGACGAGGGAGGAAAGGGGGGGGGGGGGGGGAGAGAGAGAGGAGGAAACAAAACGTCGAGAAGGAGAAGCAGGGGTCTAAACGATGAGGGTAGTCGATCGGAAAGGCATCATCATCATCATATGTTGTTTGTCTTGGAGCCTAGAAAACACTCAAGCGACCACTGACGCATGTCAGCTATACATGCCTCTTGTGAACAGTAGGAGGAGGAGGAGGAGGAGGAGAAGGAGGAGAAGGAGGAGAAGGAGGAGTACGAGGAGGAGAAGGAGGAGTACGAGGAGTAGGAGGAGGAGTACGAGGAGGAGGAGGAAGGGCGGAAGGTGTTGTGGTGGTGGCAGGGTTCCTCTGGAGATGAAGGAGACGGCGGACGGTTGGTGCTTATAGCAAAGGGCGCCGGCGGACGGGCTCTGACTCGCCATGTGGGCATCTCTTTGGAGTTGTGCCAGGCTTGTCAAACGCCATGGGCAGTGGGATGTCTTAGGTCGACGCCACGAACTTGCGGGGGAAAGGTCGGGCTCTGCTAGCTCACCAGGGCGCCTCAGGAACGGGTCAACGGACACAAACGATGAGCCTTGTGCCTGGGCCGTTGTCCAGAAGCGGGAGTGTGTGTGTGTGTGTGCGCGTGTATGTGTGTGTGCGGATGGATGTGTGTTGGGTGGATGGGTAGATGGTTGGTCAATGTTTCATTGCGTTTGCTGGTGCCGTGATGGTGTCTTGTCCATCATATGGCTGTTTACCGGCCTGCCCGCTCCCTGACCGAGATGCCAACCAAATCAACCCTTTTTTTACCTCCGTACATCAAGCCGTTTTTCTAAATGATCGATGAGCTGAGAGGGGCCGCCTGGCCAAGTGTCGGTCTACCGTTCCAGGCCTCGTCCCATTCACTGATACAGGAACAGCCTGCATATGGCGCAGGAAAAAGCAATGAGGACGTGCGTCGCAGTTGTGCTCGCAAAGCTGATGGTGGCAAGGGGGGCGTCGGGAATCTCCTTGTCCGGATCTCTCCGTCGAGTGAGATGGGATGAACAATGTGTGACAACCGTGCCATCCCAAGTTTGACGTCAATGATGTGCAGCAGAAACCCCATCAAGACACCACATTAACCACATCGGTCTCTGTGTTCTGGTAGCAGAGTATGGTGACGAGGCTTGTTGAGCAGCCGAATCTTGGTCCACATCACGGGGAGGCGATCTCCCGGCCGGTGCGTGACGAGATGAGGGTAAAAATTGTGTAGCACAGGCCTATTTTGGGCCTCTCCCAGACCGCCTAATTGGGAGGCCTGTCCCTGTCGGGGCCGGCGGGCTTAACGAAGGAGCACGACGCCGTTGTGACGCTTTGGCCGGTGACTACTGTCCAATGTCGCATACTGCAGTTGGTAGGTTGCTCGACGGTGCGGTGTCTACTGCAGCTTGTGTATATGTGAACAGGTATGTAGGTAGGTATGTAGTAGGTATGGACAACCCAGACGCGGCGGGATGGGAGCGAGACGAGGGAGGAGAGAGAGGATAGGGGAGGAGAGGAGAAGAGAGAGAGAGAGACTTTGGCGTCAGCGTTTCAGTACGAACGAATGTTTCGGGTGCCATGAGCAGCTTGTCGCAGATCGAGCGGGAGACATGTCTTCCCTCCTTCTAAGACGAGCCGACGGAGGGATTCGAACGTGGTGCGACCGGGCGGCGGCCGCCATCCTTCGGCTAGGAGACAGACTCAGACGAGGGGACGGCAGACGACGAGACCAACACTACCAACGGTGTCCGCAGCCTGGCCAACACAAACACCACACGTGGTGCTGTTGCTGTCTGGTGTGGCTCGGCGACCGTTGTTGAAGAGGAGGGGCGGGAGTAGAGTGCGGCGGCGGCGGCGGCGGCGGCGGCGGCGCCGTGGCTTGTGGCTCGGTGTATCAGGTCGCCCTTCTTTAAGGGAGACTTCGAAGAGATCTCCATCTCTCTCTCTATCTCCTCGCTGGTGAGGGGATGGAATTTCCATTAGGATGAAAAAGGGGCCCATGCAGGCCGAGGCTCGTCCGTGATCCGGGCCCCCCAGGGTCCGGGCGCGAGGATGATCAGACGGCACTTGCATGAGGGGAGGACTTTGGACGATGAAAACCACCGTGGTCTGTGTGGCTGACTGATGGGTGGAAGAAGGGGCATGGAAGGGGTGAAGGAAGAGTTGTGATGGATGATGGGGGGTAATGAAAGCAGTAAGAAGAGAGGGAGGGGGAGGGAACTCGGTGACCAAGATGGACACCAACGGCGAGTTTTCTCGGACTCAAACAGGCAAAAAGATGCCGTAGTGGTGGTGGTGATTGTTGTTGTTGTATGTAACGAGTATCTATTTCCATTGAAATCCAATCACTGCCATTTCTTGCTGTATGAGCTCGGCATACGCGGCATAAACAGTTCTTATGACTCTTCTCCATTGCACATGTATTCTACTATGAAGAGTACAGATACGTACCGACGCCTCCCGCACCCGTCAAGCCTCCATGACACTCACTCAAATTCTTTGTGCAACATGCAACGCTCGCTCCCTGCCAAGGCTCTCCCGCTACAAACGGTGATGGCTGTCCTGTTTCGACGCCTTCGGGTCCCGAGAAACGAAATTGAGCTACCGTCAGTCAGGAGGCGACAAGCAGCCACGTCGATGGGCCGTGAACCGCTCGTGATGCATCCTGCGCGGCTTACACCACTCGCTGGCTGGCATTGTACATTGTGGGGAACCCATGCGCGAATCAGTGTGTTTTCGGGCTAGGCCATGTTGTATCTGAAACACTTTGCAGAGATGCAGAGGGGGGGGAGAGGGGGGGAGAGGGAGGGAGGGAGAGAGAAAAGGAAGCATGGCTGAGGCGACTTGATGTGTGAGATGGGAGGGAGGGCTAAGACAGCGAGGACACGAAAAGGGGAAACCATTGGGCCAGAACTTGCAGCCACTTACTTGCTCGCTCACTCTTCTGCAATTTCTCCATCCTTCCTTGGTTGCAGTGAGTCCATGGCACAAACAATTCTGCCTCCTGAGCTCATATATTCCAAGCTGCGCCGGTCGGGCGTGGGCTTCGCCTTGAGTCCAACAAGACCCGGCTCGGTATCGTTGGGTAGATCGGAATGACTGCCGCACGCCACGTTGGACGGAGGAGGCAGCATTTACATCCTTTTTCAGGAAAGTAGACCTCGCTTGATGAAATCGTCAGCCAGTGCTGGTTGGCTGCTGCTGCCCCTGGATCGATCTCACTTTGACTAGAACCACCGCGTCTGCCATCCTGCATGTAACCCGACTGCTCTTTTTTTTTTGTCTGATGGCCGATTCAGTGAAGCATAGTATAGCCATCGACATAGAAAACGTCAGATATTCATGTCAGCACCATTGAGTATCGGTTTTGGCGAATTCAGGGTTTTGACCAACGCCATTCGACATGCACTGACGCGCACGCACGCACGCACGCACGCACGCACGCACATCCAAGCATATCGTATACTCACAAACCTCCAGGTCCAAAATAATAAAAAGGGTTTATTCCAAATACTCAGAAATACACTACCCAGCATCGACTGACACACATTCTCGCACTGACGCAGAAAAGAACCTCCGCCTCTCAGATTACTCCGCATCCGTCTCTCCATGCCATCGGCACAACACACTCACTCACAATCCCACAAACACTGGCACATAATCACAATCAACTCAGCCCCTCTTCCATGCCAAGGACGCAGAGAAAACAGCACTGGTCACAAAAAAAAACCCCAACTTGGAGAACACTGACAGCATCCCCCCATTCCCGACTTGTCTTCCCAACGATCTGGACCATGCGCCCTGATTGAGGGCCCTGGGTGAAGCAACGGACTCGTCGCCTTTATTCCCGAGCATATGGCGAGGGGCCCAGACGAGAAGACCGTGTACGGGTAGAGGGGCCGCATTGAGGAGTGATGTGCCATTCTGAAGAGGTACACTGATTGCTGACGTCTGCGGCGGCGGCGAGGCAGCACTGTCCACGACTTTGTCGAGCGAGATTTGTCCTCAGTGCAGGTGCGAACTGGCTCGTCGAATCCGCCTAAACGGCGCTGGTAGATGTCGTGGTGGTAAGAAGACATTGTGATGGCGATGGTGTTGGCTGTGTGGGAGGTGCTCGTGGATGAGGTCGAGGCCAAGGTGGACGAGGACGGTGTGCTCGAGTCCGCGGAAGCGTGACATCGACTATCACTCCGTTGGCGCATTATTGGGCTGTTGAATTGGCACATTGCACATCAGCAACCGGTCTTGACAGATCTCCCTCTCTCTCTTTCTCTCTTACAAACACACACACACGCACGCACACACAGCAGAAGTTCAGTCCGCCCTCTCTGGGCACCCGAGGAGCAGTAATAGTAACAGGATGAAGACAGTGGCGACGGCGCAGCTGTCGCGGTTGATGCCAGCGTTATGGGGTTTCAGGAAGCCACCGAGGGCTCGCTCCTGGAGGGCTATCTCTTGACGCCGCTGATCCGGGGAACAACGAGGAAGATAACTGGCTGGGGCGCCATGGCGATGGGAGAGGTGGAGGAGGTGGTGACCGTGGTCAGGCTTCCACTGGAGATGGTCGACGTGGCGGTCGACGTTCCCGCAGGTCGATGGAGGGAGGGGGCGGAACAGTCGGGTTCGCGCCGCCGGAGACGGTGACGGTGGTTCCTCCGCATGACGGTCATAGTCGCGCCGGGGGAGCAGGACGCCGGCGCCAGTCAGGACGACAGGTAGGCGAACCAGTAGGTGGCGGACAGGCCATTGCCGGCGAGTTTGGCCGGCCGGACGGCAACGACATCGCCGAGGCGACTGCGAGCGAGGAGCCTGAGGAGGAAGAGACGCTTGTTCGAGGTCAGGGTTTTTTTTTCTCTCTCACAGAAGAAAACGAGTGGATGGAGTTATGTTCCTTGACACCCGAGCTAGAAGTCAGTCAGCTAAGTTAAGTCAAGATTCCCAAGAACCTCCCTGTCAAATCGACACTCCCTCCCTGGTAACGCGCTCCAGGTTCCGAGTCTCAGTCAGCCACAAGGGGGAGAAGAGGTAACGGCATTCGTTGCTTGTCTGTTTACCACTTTCCGGCCATTAGATGTACATGCCTCGGAGAGCGCTTGACCTTTATGGGCCCCAACTGATGGATGCTTCACAGAGCTCGTCCTGGTTCCGGCGCCCTCCCTCGACTTTCCACCCTCTCCAAGGTGGCAACCCCCTGAACACGCATGCCTCATACGCATCGTTCTCTCGTTAATCAACACACTCCTTTTCTGAACATCTAGAAGACTCAACTTCCGTTTCAATCTCTCTCTTCCTCTCTTTCTCGCCCCCCCCCCCCCCCCC